>OMLM01008408.1:0-16871 GCA_900302695.1 Helostoma temminkii
ATTGTAAGATAGCTGCAAAAACAATGTGTATCACACACATGAAAACACATTGTTTCCAATGCGCCTGAATCTCAGTAGTCTGTGCCAGTGACCTACTTCCAGCCACCCAGGGGCACCCAGACTCCCAAACTAGCCTTAATTACAGCAGAGTCCCCATGCAGAAGGAGCAGAACGGAAGATATCAGATTGGGAACACTTACAGGAGCTGGCTGGACTATTTCAGTCACAGTAGCACAGCTGCTTTTTCAACATGGAGATTATTGATGGGATGAGTAGCCTGGAAGTCCTCATCCCTCTAATGAGTGTGTGCGTGCATGGTTTCATGTACACAAATAGTGCCTCAAAACCACAAATCGGTAAATAACCAATGTTTGCTGTATGTCAAAAACAATGCAAGACAGAAAGGCAGACAGGGGAATCTAACATTTTACTGACATTCAGACTCACTGCCCTGATGTGCTCAAAATAACCCCTAGAAGAGAAGGCCCATCTCTCTGTTTCTACAATGACCGGCCACTTATTCATTATCCATAACACCAAAACACACCAACAGCAGACTTTACTTTTACCAACAGGCCCAGTTTAGCTCTCAGTCAAAGCCACAGTTGCACTTATAGTGTTTCGTATCCAAGAATATGTTAAGCACCCCTGTCTTAGCAGACAACAGTGTTATCTGTCTAATCACATTCCACTCATCTGAACAAGACAAAACTCCCATAGCTTATGGGCATGACAGCATTTCATTGGCTAACGCAGAGTGACAGGCACAAGACAGACACAGACAACAACCATTAAAAGAACTTGACCCCATAGGGGCTTTTTCCAAAGGCAGAAAATACACATATAGAGTTAGAGCATATTTTCTGAATGCTTCCTCGCTGCCATAAAAAAACAGAAAACTTCACACCCTGACACTTAGTTATAAGATAGTAAGCCTGAAGTTAAGAGCTAGGGCTCTGGGCCACATTCAGAAAATAGATTATATTTACTCATTTTACCTCTGACTCTTAATTCAATCACAAACCAAGTTGATCAACATTTTCCAAATCTGCATGCGTCTTGCATTTCAACAGCAAAAGCTTTGACATTATCTGAAATATCGATACACCATATATAGTAGCATGTCTGACTTGTTGACCCTATAACCATCAATATTTCATTGATGTTTTCATTGTAGAATCACTGAAAGAAAACAACTCTTAATTACAGATTAGAAAGACACAGGCAGCGATGGGATGGTGGGATGAAAGCTGTTCAGTGAAAGCAGGGATTAACAGAAAGACCTATTTTAGAAAATGGCTAAAAACCATGACAACGTCAACATCCTTGACCACACATGACATGTGATGCATTTCCTGTGGCAAATCTAGGGAGGTGCATTTGAAGCTCAGCTGATCTCATTTCCTGTTACACTGAAACCACCAAAAAGTCACCTCAGAGCAGAGAGCAAAAAGCCCAAAGCTTAATTCTAACCTCATGATTCATTGTGGCTTCTGCCAACCTTTTTCAAATGTAAATAATTAGAGGGAACACCAGAGAAGAAAGAGAAGCCGAAGAAAATGATAAAATGATAAAAACTGCCTTCATATCTCCGAATTGGTAATTCTGCTACTAATCCTATAGGGAGATATGTGAGAGGGTGTTTATGTGAGTGAATTAATGGCTGCACCAGAATCCACAAACAAGAATCCACGTGTGTGATATGTCACAAGGACCAAGACTTCTGTCTGTGAACATCCTGCATAAACTAAATGATGACCTCTGTTTAGCTGTATGTGTGATGCAGGCTTTTGTGTGTGTGTTCACGCGCACGTGGCTGTATCAGATCTGCCAGTGCTCGGGCTGTACCTACGGTGCCAGATGGTGTGCCCACAGCCTGGCTCCTCTGAGACCATAAAAAGAGAGATCAGTGGTTTTGACGGGCTAACATGAAAAAGCCGCTGTTAACGGTGAGTGGAGGATGTGATGTGGCCAGATCAGACCTTGCTCACCCACACTGACAAACAAACAGTGTCAGAAATAAAAAAAAAGCAACACTTTAACACAACAAGCATTTAGTGAACTGCACACATGGTTCAGTTCCTGCTCAGGTTTAGAGCAGGAGAAGAAAAAAAAATCCACTTTCCAGATGCATCATAAACTTCAATCTCTTCTCTTTATGCATGTATAAGGCCTGAGTCACAGAATCAATATTTATGTTCATCTGTTGTTTATATGCCTGTAGAATTAGCCTGGTCACGATACCACGATAATGTACTATCATCCATTTACTTCCCAAGAAGCTGCGTTGCCGAGCTAATATTACTAATTTGTTGTGGAAACAAAAAAATAAATCCAACCTAAAAATAAATATGTGAATGACTTCCTAAAATTCATTCACCGTTTTCTTGCAGTTTTTAATACGAGAGGGTCACAGTAGGAACAGAGCAAGCAGAGCAGCCACGACACCCTTGGGGGACACTTCGGCAATTCGCAGTAAAAGCAAAAATGCTGAGACAGCTCATGTTGACATCACGGAAGACCAAAGTTGTAGACAATACAGTCAGATTTACCTATTAAAAGGGAAAATTTATTTTTTATTTTATTATTTGGCCAGTCCAATGTCTCAAGAGTAACCAAGCAAACAATGCATTAAGGTGGATGGTTTCTTTAATGCACCCATATTACAGCTTTCACAAGGCTAGAATAGGACACTCTGAGTCAATGAGACAATCGATTCAATCCAGAGACAACTGCTGCATTACAAGACAAGCTTCTGCATTGCAGATGGCACTTCTGTATACTATTACAGCAATCTATAGTACATAGCAGGAAATGTTAAAATATACAACTACATACAGTATGAGCGCCATGTACAGATAGAAGCGTCTCTATTCTTGGATATAGATACATAAAAACACGAATGTACACATTAAAGCAAACATCAACGTGCAAACATCATATTACACCAATAATAGCGCTGTAAGACCCAACCCAACACATTGACCCTCTCAGGTCTACTGCAGCTGACATCTGAAAGGCCCACTGAATAATTGATCAGTGAGATCGTGATTGGCCTGCGGTCTCACATGATACGCCTGTTCTGCTATGTTCACCAACAAGCAGGGGACATTGCGTATGTAGCCACTCGTGACCTAGAGAAAACCCAAATCTGTTAAGTCAGAGTTAGTTTGAATTCCCAGCCACACACAGCAGCTCTAAATGCTCATTACTCCACTACACATGTGCATATTAGAAACCACACAACAGGCCGTTTAATCAGAGAGCTTGCACAATGAAATTTATCTGTCAGATTAGATGAGTACAGAACTGAGAGCTTGAAATTCTCACAGCGTCTTCGCAGTGACTGAACTGCAGTCAGATCCCATTAAGCTCCAAGTCAATTATAGATGTTTTCTTGTGGAGAATAATGGCTCCAACAGAATCATTTTAGAAATGAACTGAAAAATGTCTTGTTTTACACATCTACAAGTAGGATTTCAGCAAAAACCTAAATCTGGTCTCGCATTAGCCCTTTATAATTATTCTGCACAATATTCATTTCCTCCACTCACTCAATGAGTTCACTCCTTCTATCCTCAATCAGACCAACGTGTGATGGCAGACATTTTTGGAAGCTAATTGTTGTTATTATTTTGTCATTCAGATGCTTGCAGCAACAATGTTTTCTCACCCCAGTGGGTTTCACAGAGACTGACACCATGAAGACATCAACTGCCATTTATGTAGGTGTCATTAGTCACCGCAGTAGTTAGTCTGTTGTGCTTATTTACTAAACACAAAAATTAAAAGAGCAACAGCACTGAGCCATACTACAATAATGTTACGACCATGAAAATAATTCCTGCCAGTCATTATTTGTAGACTCATAGTAGATACAGGATCATACTGTAGCTGCAATTGTTTTTCTTACACATGTAGATTACTGTAGAGTATGTGTATGAATATGTTTGAGCATGTTTAATCACTATAAAGAGGTGGATTTGTACTCAGGAAACAGCCCCAAGCCCTTCGGTTCTAATGGGTTATGACTGGTAGACAAGGGTAAGTGACAAACAAGCAGGCAGGAATATTTTTAGCTGCTCCTAACCACAAACCAACAGAGAGTCAAGAGTGTGTGTGTGTGGGGGTGGAGATTAAACAAGCCTTGTGGTCTCTCCTGACTACATCTGATTACATTATGTAAAACAGCACATCCTTAGTTCAAAGAGCAAAGAAACAAAGCGGCAAGAACTCAAGAATGACTCATGGAAAAGCCATGAGCGCTGTAACCAAGACATATTAAGTTACCATGTGGCCATAAAAAACACACTCACCTTCTGAAGACTGGTGGGGTTCAGCTGGGTTTTGTCTATAATCTTCACTGCCACCTAGAGAGAGAAAAGACAGGAAGACAGAAGACGGGAAGAGAGTGAGATACAGGCAGAATCAGATCAAAAATAAGCAAGAGGTCAAAACTAATACCAGTGTTGTATTTGTGTTTTGGTTGTACAATAAAGGCCTGTGTTGAAATGAACTACTCTCGTTATTTCACTATTCTCCTGTGAGGCAGCTTTAACAAAACAAATGAACTGTTGTATTCACCTTAAAACTCTACTATTCAGTAGTTTATGAAGAGATGGAGGCTTTGAGTGGCTGAGATAAAAATAGAAATAAGGTTTTGTCCATAAATAAAATATAAAATGAAATGCATACACAACGTCAAGACTGACAGGCAGAGAGTAGAAACTAATCTGTCCCTGCTTGGAAGCTAGGCTAGTGTTAGTATATACGACTCTGCAGGTCAGTGATCTAATGTTGACTCGGCAGATCTTGGCGGCAGCAGTCTGATCCATCCATCTAACTAATCGCCCCAAAGTGCACACTGGAACAGACCTACTGTCCTCACTTTCTGAGAGCTCAGCAGCTTTCACAAAGCCACTAGCTGAGCCATACTGCAGACTCACCACTAAGCCCATACATTACACAGATAAGTGATTAACAGAGCAGTTTCACAATTTAATAATAATTACACATGGCCTTTAGTCATTGTAGAAAATGATTCAACAATAATTATACGGTTTTATTATGTAGAGTCAAGAATGACTGAGTTTGGGGATAGCTGTATCATTTAAACAGTGTCAGAGGTTCGTGGCCTCTAAAGACCTTAAGAAGAGCTGATCCTGAAGAACAGTTTTGTTGAAACTGTGACACAAAATAAATGATAAAACTCATCCCTGAAGTATCCCCAAAGTTTAGTTTATGTCTGTGTTTATATTTTAACATAAATGTACTAAAAGGTTTGTTGTACATCATCCACCTCTTTCTCTAATATTTCCGTTTAAGCTCCTAAATTTACACTATTGAATAAAGACTTTTATTGAGTGCTCCTGAAAAAAAATCTGCTTTGTGGGCCTACGAAACCATACTAGACGATAATTACCTTATTTAGATTTTTGCTGTCCTGATTTTAAACTTTGAGATTGCAATGCTGACCTCTTGGTAGCAGGCACAAGGAATATTATCACACCACTACTGTGATTCTAACTTTGCAAACAAATGCAAACTTTGGCTCTGATCCAAGCAGCCAGTTAAGAGGAAAACCAGGAACTAAATGCACAGACATGGTGGAGAGAATGTAAGTAATTCATCTTGAGTAGCGTTTCCTACAAGGTGCTAGGACATTTAATTTCATCCAAAACCAGACGCTATATTCCATAATGATGCAAATGTTGTAGCTGTGAAAGATTCTAACAGGGAGAAGAGGAAACAAAGTAAAAGACTGCAGAGAGGCTCACAGTACGCAGGTGGTGCCTATTCACAGCCTGTCTTAGGTGGGCAGGTGCACAGACAGACCTCTCTCCTCTCCTCTCTGCCTCCTCCTGTCATGGACAAATTTCAGAAACTGTGTGTGTGTGTTTATGCTTGCAGGTGCTGGACCTCATGTGCTAATTTCCATCATTCCCTTTGCATGAATCAGACACATTCATCATGTTACTGTACCAATAGACAGAGAATCGCTAAATGTGTGGATCATGTCACCAGTGATTGTGTGTGTGTGTGTGTGTGTCCTGTAATGGATTTGAAGGTGAATAATTCAGTTCTGTAGTGCAAGAAAGGAAACTTGCATCACTGTTAATTATTCAGTGGATTTGTAACAGACAGGCCATATGCTCCTCACCGTATGCAGGTTCTTGTGATCGTGCACACATCCAGTGCTTTTTTTCCTCCTTTCGTCTCCTACACATCAATTACTTTGTTTCTAATCTGTTCTTGTTTTTTTTTTTAGATCGCCGCATGATGTTGCTTTTTGAGATCTTTTAGTGTGCTTGACTTTGTCAGACAACTTCTATTTAAGTGATTTTTTTTTTATTCAACAGGTCTGGCAGTGATCAGGACTGGGTGTGGTTAAGTGAAATTGAACTCAGCTTTCCAAAAAATTTGGTTAATCACAGTTCATTTATGATTTAGTAAGGGGGGGCCAATTACTTTTTCCACTTAAGGCCAGTCATCTTTTTTCCCTTAACAAATGAAAGCATCATTTAAAAACTTAATTTTGTATTTACCAGGGTTATTTGGTGTAATACTAAAAATAGTGTGATAAATATGCAAAAAAAAAATCAGGAAGGGGGCAAATACTTTACTGCATATAAAACACAAGTGAATACTTCGACATGAAGGGCAAAGAAACACACACATTCACCTGTGTACTGAAGCACTTTATACAGTATGTTCTTCTACACTTGTATTTCCCGCTGAGATGTTTATTTTTCTCAGAAAAAAAGAATTCTAGGAACAGTTTTAGTACAAGAACCTGTTACATCACAGCAGACTGCATACAATGTACACATACATACGCATCAACCGATCTTCATTGAGTACGTTCTTTAAAATTACTTTAACAATTGATTAATCGTTTAAGTAATTTGTCAATCAGTTATTTAGTTGGTTCAACTGTGTGACTGTGATTTTCTGCATTTCTACATGGGAAATATTTTAATGAAGTGAATGCAAAATCCATCCATCTATCCATCCATTTTCTGAAACTCTTAGTCCCTGTAGGGGTCACAGGCGTGCTAGAGCCTATCCCAGCTGTCATACGGGCGAGAGGTGGGGTACAGTCCAGCGCAGGGCCACATATAGACAAAGACAACTATTCACACTCTCACTCACACCTGCAGGCAATTTAGAGTCTCCAATCAACCTGACTGCATGTCTTTGGACTGTGTGAAGAAGCCGGAGTGCCCGGAGAGAACCCACGCTGGGAGAACATGCAAACTCCACACAGAAAGACCCTGGCTGACAGGAATCGAACCCAAGACCTTCTTGCTGTGAGGCAACAGTGCTAACAATGAATGCAAAATCACTTATGATTAAAAAAATGTAAATGTAAATGTAAATACGAAATAATCAGATTTACTGTCAAAGCAATTTACTATAAAACACTAATTATACAGTAAAACAAAAACAGTTAAAATAAGCCAGTTTGTTTAGTTTTATAAAATACTGTAAGATGATGGGACGATATGGCCATATCATTATACTGCAATGTCAGAGAAACCCATCAGATTGATAAAAGTATTGTATAAGCAGCCCTCCCTAATGGGACAAGGACATATGGTAAAGGCAAATGTTTCCATCAGTTCAGCTAAGTGTGTGTGTTTGCATGCGGGTGTGTGTCCACATCCGGTAGTCACCCTCTTCAACAAACAGAGGACTCTCTGTCACCTCAAAGGGAACGCTGCTCTGTCTCACCTCCTTTTCACTCCACACTGCTCCTTTTGATGTTATGCACTAAAGCAAAACTTTTGTTTTTAGTGTGAGCGAAATGTAGTTAGAGAGTCACTGTAGCTCAAGCTGCAATAGCATCAGTTTTAGAGGGTTATGTTCTTTCAACCTGTTTTCTTTCCCACTCTGATCTATGTCTTTGCATTCTGATGAGCCAGCAAAGGCACTCAGGCACACAAAGCACGCCTGACCTTCTCAGCAAACAGTGGGTAGCACTGCCCAGTATGACTGTCTAACATTTGTATTAAAGGACACAGAAAGGATCAAACTGTTGCACTGGAGAATATTTATGCTCCAAATACTTAAACCTAGATAATTAAAAAACAGCAATGGCTAAGACACAGACATGAGAGGATCCATTTGAGGTGTATCAGGGCTGACAGTGAGTGTTGTGGGTCCTGCTGAGTGAAAGACATTGAACAGATCACAGGTCGTTGTTTTCTCCTTAGGGAAACAGGAGCTTTAATTACAGACACACCAAAGCAGGACGTCTATCACTCTGACAGGTCAGCAGTGTATCAGTGTGTGTGTGCTGGGGTGTGTACGTGTGATATAAAAAGTTTGTGATATAAAAAGAGAGTGTTACCTGACCTGGCTGGAAGAGCTAACACGGTCAAGTACAGTACAATAGTATACCCAGAGTTAATGACAGGGGATCATTAATTTTCTAACAGAACAAAACAGGCCAAAAACTGTTTAAGCTAGCCTTCATGATGTTTGTCACATTTCTGATTAACTGATAACGAAAGTAACACAAAGCTGTGACTCTACAGTGCTGTGAAAAAGTATCCCCCCCTTCCTGTTTTTGCACATTTGTCGCACTTAAATGATTCAGATCATCAAGCTAATTTAATATTACACAAGGCTTACATGACTAAATACAAAATGCAGTTTTTAAATTATATAAAAAGCTGTCCAAACCTGACTGGCCCTAGGAGGAAAAAGTAAACTGTGATTAACCACATTTTTGGAAAGTTGAGTTCAATTTCACTTGCCACACCCAGTCCTAATCACTGCCAGACCTGTTGAATCTAGAATCACTTAAATAGAATCTTTCTGATGAAGTCAAGCATGTTAAAAGATCTCAAAAAGCAACACATCATGCTACACATCTAAAGAAATTCAAGAACAGATGAGAAACAAAGTAACTGGCATGTATCAGTCTGGAATAGGTTCCAAAGCCATTTAAAAAGCTTTGGGACTCCAATAAACCACTGTAAGGACCATTATCCACAAATGGAGAAAACTTGGAACAGTTGTGAACCCAGAAGTGGCAGACCTATCAAAATTACTAGGAGCACAAAGACTGATTTGGAAGGTTATAAAAGAATCCAGAACAACATCTAAAGAACTGTGGCATGTCCTTAAACAGGCTGTTCATGCTCAAAAAGCCTCCAGTATGGCTGAATTAAAACAATTCTGCAAGGAAGGCACTTAATTTTTCACATGGGGACAGTTAGGTTTGTTTTCCTTTTTTTTCCTTTCTTAATAAATGAAATCAGCGTTTAAAACGGCATTTTGTATTTACTCAGGTTATCTTTGTGTAACGTTAAATTTGTTGATGATCTGAATCATTTAAGTGTGACAAATATGCAAAAAAATTCACAGCACTGTAATTGTTAACATGCAGTCAAAATAATAAAACAAAACAGTGAAGATGACCTAGTTAGGGATGAAGTATTGAAATGGAGAGGACAGTCGCGCCTAAATGATTTAGAAAACATAAATGACTTGTCTTACCTCTCGCCCGGTCAGAACGTGTCGTGCCAGCTTCACCTTGGCAAAATTCCCCTTCCCAATGGTCTTGAGGAGGCGGTAATTGCCAATATGGGGATGCTCCTCTGTGGAGGTGAAAGAGTTGCGACATCGAGGCAGGCTGTGGCGACTTGCAGACTTAGTCGGGGGCACTGGGGGTTCAACAAAGCCATCCACAGATGAGTGCTGCAAGAAAGCCACACAAGTGGAGATCAGCAACATACCCATTCCCTTTCTGGAACTTTGATTTTTACTTTAAGTCCCTGAAATGCTTTTTGCTACACTCAGTAATTCAAAAAAGGACCCTTCCTCTTGCTACGGTGGCTGCACACGTGCAAACAAAACAGCAGAGTGATGCAGTAAGGGGGGGTGTTGGTCTGCCAAAGCTATTAACTGTGCAAACAGAGATGTGCCCATTACCTGAGTCTCACATCCAAGTTAAGGATCCAGTTTTCCACATGTGCATCTTTGTGTCTAAGCTAATATATCAAAATAAACCTGTAGGTTCACTGCAAAAAAGCCCAGTCAGGAACTGTGTGGTAGAGAGTCATGTGCTCTACTCTCCCTCTGTGATAACTTTCTTACCTAAAGCCTTTATTAGCCACAAGTCAAGATTGGATAACAATACAAAGTGAACTTCTTTGACTTTTGCCTTTAAAAATACCTACTAAATGTGAGGCAGAGAGTCTAGAGTAGTTCCTGGCTCCATACATAACATGTGCCATAAAAAGTTGAAAAGCAACAGCTTGCTATAAGCACAACATGGGCACAACTATGCAGTCTCTGCTGGTCTGTTTTTTCTTCTCTACCAACAGCTGTTAATGTCAGTCCAGGTCAGAGAGCTCATGATCCTCTGCTCCTGAGCGCCACACCCAGTCAGAGAATAAAGCCTTGGTCTGGTTACCCAGGCTCCCCTGCTCTCATTTCAACAGGGAAATGTTACACCCCGAAGGGTGTGCATCACTTCAGCTAGCCTACATCCTGACAGAGGTAGAGCTACACTGCATGATTCAAACACCCCCTACCGTCACAGGGTGTGTGTGTGTGTGTGTGTGTGTGAGTTAGAGACAGGGAGAGAGAAAAAAAGGTGGGCAAGGTATTGCATTGTGTATTTGCAGCTGCTGACTTTAGCTGTTAACACTGACAGGCCAGTTTAGCCACACAAACACTTGAACTGCCTCCAAATTCTCTAATTTAACCAAGGAGCAACTGGGCCGGAAGGTGCTTTGGACCACTAGTGCTTGATAAATGCTACACAGTCTGTTTCACTCATCATCCATTAACTCCCAACCATTGATGTTATTCCTTAAGGGAGTCTAGACATTGAAAAAAATAATACACACCTGCACAGACACACACATGTGCAAACAAGAAAGCTAGGAGAGAGCTTCTTCTATTTTAATGCACTAAAAGCCACTCGTCCCTCTGAGTAATAAGCTGTTATGCAATGCAGTTCAGCTGCTAGTGGACCCCAGGTCTGCATGCTGTAGTCAAACTGAGGAAGACTAGGCTGGATGGCTACTGCCAGTGTGGTGAGACAGTGCTTTAATAGCTGCCTAGCAGTCTGTTATGTCTATGAGCCCTAAAGCAGCATTAGACTGTTGGACAGCTACATTAGCTTGCCGCTAGGCTAGGTGTTCACTGATCACAGGGAGTTTATATCATTAAGATAATAAGGTCTGATAAGACGTACAACTTTTCTGGGGAGGAAACACATTCTCCTATTTAAGTTTTGTCATGTGAAAATTTAAAAAATCCAAATACATGTGCTCTGAACTGTGGTGCAAAAACAAAGAACTATTTTTAAATCTGGGTACAATATTTAAAATACTGCTCCCAGCTATTTCCCACTGCTTGTAACACAATGCAACACAAGGCGGCTTCAGTCTGTGCCTCGTCTTGTTTCCAGGAAAAACCAGATGAACCTAGATATGTCAGAGCCTGTCAGCATACATACAGCAGTCCTCATTTTGACTGCTATCAAAAGAGGCATCTTTTATTATAATGCTGTATTGTGTGAGCGCTCCAGTGTATGGCAGCGAGCATCGGGGTGGGTAAACACATTCCTCCACAGGGTGATGAGAAACCTCCAGCGGTTTCAGACATTTCTATGCCTTGTTAATAAATACATGTGTCAGTGCCGCTTCAGCTCATCAGTGTCGTGGCAGCAGAGTGGTGAATAATAACACTCCCTCCTCCTCCTCAGCACTCAGCGTGCAGTTACAACAGGGCCCAATAGGTGATGGATGTCACATTGCGATGCTACTATGCGTTGCCATTGAAAAGTAGGGCAACATCCTCCCCCACCCTCCCTAAACATTGACGTTGTGCGCTGAAAAACAGCCCCGGTTGCACGAGTGCAGCAACACCACGTCCTACAGGCGACATAGGTAGGGTTTTCATCCTCAGTGGCAACATTCAAGCCTTGTATGTACCGTTAACGCCAGCATACTGACGCAGCCATTGCAAAAGGGTTAGTGTTATTGTGTTGAGAAACTGGGACAGACATAACTAAACTGCACCTTCACTCTAGGTTACTCTGGGATCCATGCTTTATTCCGAGTCCACAGTAAAAGAAGAAAACCCAGAGCTCACTGGTCGAATCGTTCTGCAACATTACAGTCCCAAACGCGCTGTCATAAACCTGCACCGACCAGTGCGCAAAATAACCAGATCCCCGGTCATTATCATTCCGCTCCCACATCCGGTATCGCACCGGTGTCTCTGGACAACAGCACTTACATTCTCGGTGTCACGCTCGTTCACCGTAGGCAATGGCGTTCTGGTCGACATCTTGTGTGCTTCGCAGGCCGCTCCGCGATGCAGCGGGCTGGGCAGAGCAGACACGGTGCGGTCCTTCGGGGAGAGCGGTCACTGTCCCTCTCTACATCCCCTGTCAACACCGAACACGGCGGCCTTTTACCGCAGCATAGCGCGCACCGGGCCTAGCCAACACGCCAGATTTTCCTATCGGCTTTGTGCACTTCCCTTGTCGTAGGCTAGTGGCAGACAGAAAAGGAGGAAAGAGACTGAAAGAGAGGGAGAGAGGAGGGGGGGCAGGCCAGGAAGATGCGTCGGTGGCGGACGGGTCTGCGCAGCGCATCTCAAACCTCCCACCAGGAAGGATGGATGGATCTCGCTCTCTCGCTCTCTCTCTCTTGCTCTCGCTCTCTCTCTTTCATACACACTCTCCCTTTGTTTCATTTTATAGCTCATTATTGAAGTCACAAGAAAACAGTTCAACAACTCAACAGTGTCCGTCAGAATTAGATCAGATCTAACCTAAATATACGAAGAGTGCAGCCTGGAAATCCATACCACCACTTCTCGCCTGTAGCATGAGTTCACAGACATGTTTAATCATGCAGCACAATAACGGTATTTGCAGTATTACCTAAAAAAAATCCCAGTAAGGACAAGATATAATTAATTGGAATAATGTAAATACATGGCCCAAGTTATTTTATTTATATGTGTGTGGTTTCAGTGGATGTGGCGTTTAAGCTGATGAATATATGTTTTTCCAGCACAGTGATTTACTGCTTCATGTGGTGTATGAATATGAGATTCTGGTAAACACTATCCAGAGAGAGGCCTAGTTCAAGGATAAGGCCTGTGTCACTGTTAACTGGACAGACTTTGCCACCTGTTGGACCAGTAGAGAATTACACCCTCAGTGTTCCTCCAGTTATGACTGAAAATGTAAATGATAAATTACTGTTGAGTCGTCGAGGTACAAAATGTGAACAACTGCCTGATAATAACAGATAAAATGTGTATTTCTCATCAATGTAGTAACCTCCAGGGCCTTTCTGCAAGCGCTTAACGCAAGGTGAGGGCTCCTCGCTGGCGTGCATGCGCAGTTTGTCCACTAGGTGTCAGACTGAATCTGCACTATGTTTGTCAGGTAGGCCTCAAACAAATGCTTCATTCTCTGTCTCATAAGACACGAACGTACTGACACGTTGTGATAAGGAGCAGACAACGCAACAAGAGTTAATGTCCATGACTGAGTCTCTTGTGTGACGTGTCCTTTGTGTCTTCGCAGTATTATTGTGGAATTTTGGCACACAGCGCACCTTTCTGGGTGTTGCATGATTGATGGTTTGTCCCAAACAGCAGAGGTCCCAACCATAACAATGGACGCAGCATGATATAACCTATAACAATAAGTGATGAATATGGGACCTGAAAGCCAGTGAGGACATTAGGCCTGTTTTTGTGGTTTTAAGGAACTGTAGTTTATTTTCACCACCTGCGAACCTGGTTCCATAACTCCTCTGGTTCAAATAAGATGATCCCCTCAGGTCGAAGTACTAAATTTCATTGAATATTTGCTTTGTATTCATAATGTTTTTAGGAAGATATATCAGAACAATATGCCAAGAGATAAGATGGTTCAGCAAAATAAAAGGGGCCCGGCACTAAATCTTGGCATGTAAATGGGCATTTTTGGAATTCTGCATCTGATCCCAGCATGGATCGTGTCCCAACACAGCAGACCTTATCCTCTCTGAGCTCCAACAACTGGGACCAGCTAAATTATTCCAGCTATACACATCCTTTACTATTAATTGTAAGATATATGGCAGTTTTTTTAATGTGTGTGTTGACACATTTACACATGAACACAAAGCTAATTCAGTTTTGACTGTGTTCAATCAAAAATGAAACTCAAGTGACTTGGTCACTTGGAAAAGTAAATTTAGATTCCTTAAAACAATCTGGTATGGTTTGGTATTGAGCTGAGGTCTTCTGTGTTTTCTGGTTCAGTGCAGAAACATCCACAGGACACATTTCCTTCATGCCTGGGATTTGCATTTTGTACCTGAGCTGCTCTGCTGTGGAATGTAATAAGCACTGACACTGGTTTAATCAGTACATGTACACCCAGGGCCAAATGCAATTACATGCTTTCACAAGCAACCATCAAAAAGAAGCAGCTGTTAACAGTCACTCATCATAGTTGGTCATGCAGTTAACTGTATTCTCAGGACAGAGGGTGAGAGGAAAGAGTAGAAACACAGGAAAGGGGAAGGGGGGAGGCTAAACTCATTATAAGACACATAGTGGTGTAGCATCTGTCAGCACTGACACTTCACCATACCTCATTTTGCCTGACCAGTGAAAGTCAAACCAAGCTTCCCAGTCAGTAACAATGTGTGTGCATATCCTGCAGAAGTGTGGGAAATACCATTAACAGCCCCTTCAAGAAAGAAGTTTTGCAACTTTTTGCATGCTTACATTTAGCCCCAGTTCGTGCCTCTCGTGTATTAAAATTACATTCACAGAATTAGAACCATTAATTTTTCAGAAAAATAAATACCCGGTGATGTTTGAGAAACCCAGTAGAAGTTATTTTCAAAATCCTCAAAGATTCTTCAGATCATCTGAATGAATCAACATTTTGTCAGATCAAACTGAACAGTGTTACTCATATGCTGCCAGGCTTGAGATGTGGTGTTTGGGAGTACTATACCAGTAAATGTTATTGTAGCCTCAAACAGAGATGAGGAGCCAGTAGTCTGGTTAACTTTTTTCATTTTCATCTTCAGACCCACATTTATCAGACTTCAGTTCTTTCTGGAGCCACAATGACTTTGTTCCCTTGTAACTGCAGTAGTACACTCTTGGTCCTGTGCTTAGGTTGAGCTACCTCAGTGTGGGTTAGGAAAAAGGGAGATCATATTGTCATCCAGTGTCTCATCCAGATACTTTATAGTTTTGTGGAAATGCATTTAGAACAGCAGGGGATATATTACATGACATTCTGGCATTTTCAAACAGTGTGGCTTTTTATTTTTACAGAATGAATCATGCAAGGGTCAGATTAATTTTAATTAAATGTGCCAACAGGATAAAGTTTTTTAAACCCAACATGTGTTGTCATCAATTTCAGGTAAAAACACCAAGTAGACATTCCTGGTTGAGAAACCTGTGAGCTGCACACCTTACAAGGCAGAGCTTGCATTCTGCTGTCTGCTCTGACAAGTCAATAAAACCCACTGGTATGCTGAACATTTTTGGAAGGCAAGATAGATATGAGGCTGTGCTGGAATTTGATCAGGCACAGAGCCAGCCTTCTGTTCATTACAGAGCTTTCCAGCAGTAACACACCCAGTGTGCACACCTCAACCTGAGGAAAAGTATTATTGACTGGCACACCCAGAGCCGGTGCCCTCCCTTGGCCTTCCCTCACTTGTTTGTCTTTATTGCTGTCCCACATGCATGTGTTCACACCCACACACTACAACATACTATACAGTACACAAACATCATTCTCTCTCAGTTTACCTCACGTTGCACAGGGAGGGATGGCAGAGAAGTGGAAAATATGAAAAGGCTTGAAAATGCAGGGCAGATGTGAACTGACAGGGTGGGAGAAATGGAAGTGGACTGCAAGCAATGGGTGTAAGTGAAAATCTCATAATATTAGTTGCAAATTTGTTTTCTATTGTGCTTCATTTTATAAGATGTACTACTGTCTACTTTGTCCTTTTTCCCCCAAATTGATTAGAACATGTGCTGTGGCAGTGGTAATTCAACAGACCAATTACATTTTGAACGTGTTATCTAAAGTGGATTTAATCATGATGACACGTGTTCCATTAAAATAAATTTGACCCATGTGTTACCTTTTTAGGTAATACATGAGGCTGAGGTGTGAGGCAGGGAATTTTAAACTGAAAAGACTAATTTTGAAATTGGCATTCACTTGATTCGTCTAGCCCAGGCTGCTGAAGCCTCCTATTAGCTTCAGAAAAAATATCTGTGAGGAAAGCCCCTCTCTAGTAACAACCTTACTTTAAAGGTTACCCCTTCAACCCCATCAGTTTTTATAGAAACCTTTCTGGTCATACTTTATAAATGGTTTACAAGGTCTTATTAATGTTTACAAAGTCATGAGTAACCTTTTACAAAGTAGTATTATTGATCAGAACAGCGTTTTGGTTACCAGGATGTAAAACATCACTTTGACTGATATTCATTCTCCTCTACCGTGATGCTTTGGAGTCACGTTGAGTTACACTGAGAATATTGTGAGACCACTGAACTACATACACTGCACTCTCATAAATTTGCACACCTCTGATAGAATTTATGACATATCAGCCATTGTTGGAAAATTGTGCTCAAAATATTTCTTTGTAAATATTTGATGATTTATTACCACATAATTGTGCATGCCATTTTGTAATAATATTGATGGCTGAATATGAATATTTTAAATACTCTTAAACATTTAGCCATACAGTATAAACACAAGTTGGCACAATCTTTAAATGGCTATTAAGGGTATGTTGTTTAATTGTAATTAGGTTTTGTGTTGAAAGACCCTTGCACATTTC
>OMLM01008408.1:57895-79890 GCA_900302695.1 Helostoma temminkii
TAAAAAAAAAAAAAAAAAAAAAAAAAAAAGAAGAGATTAATCTGTGACAATTTGAAAGTATTTTATTTAAAAGCAACAAAATATAAATCATACTACACCTTTAAAAGCCTTTTTTCCATTTTAGTGTTGAACAAGCATTTTTAAAAAACTGGCCACATGTGAACAATCATCACAAGACAGGGAAATCAATTCCTTGGATAAAGATCAAGTTTCAGAAACGTACAATGGGAATCTGTTTTCAACAAACCAGCATCTAAAAACACAGACATGTGGACACACTCCAATTTATTTTGGTCTTAAACTACACAATACATAGTTTGAAAAACAAATCACTCTTTACCATGACAGCTCCATAAGAGCAAAATACATCCAACAAATTATATTCAAAAACAGTGACTTGGAGTATGAAGGAATGTAGTGCTGGTTGACCTTTTTTTCCATGACTGGCAATCGCAGTAAAAACACACACACAAAAAAAGAACACGACCTATTACAAAAACAAGAGAAAGACTTGGGTTAAGCTACACATTGTTCACTCCATCCTTAATTACTCATTAAAGTTTTATATTGTTAGGCTTCTCTTTGATCAAATCTACCTCGCTTTGGCACAAAATGTGTCTGTATAATTTGTAGTATGATATGTGCTCTGCATTTGATAAACAATGCAAACTAGTATATGGGCTGTGTTGGGCTGATAGGAAGAATTTGCTAATTCGAGAATGCAAGCCAACACTGCCTTTTCCAACTACTGTGTAACATCAGCAAACAGAAAACAGTTGCTTATAATTTGTTCTACAATAAGCATATAATCCCGCTACTTTTTTCCTCCTTAGCATCTTTACTCCATCATAGGGAGCATCACACCTGAGGTACAAATAGAATATTCTTCAAGATCAAAAACAGCATTCAAACTAGTCCAATCTAAGCAAAAACAGAAATCAGAAAAATCACACTAGAATGTTTCTTTGCTTCTTGTTGACCCAGGATTTCACAACCCTGACAGCAGCAGCATGGTCACAACTTACCTGCCAACATTAACCTCCGAGTACAAAAGCTCCACAAACCACACGCATGCACGCCTTCCTAATGGGCTGCTGCTTGTACTGGCTTTGCTGGTTTGACATCATTAAATGCCAATTTTTATACTCAAGGTCAAACCATAACTTGAGCTTCAGTCTGCTCCCATATTTTTTTATTAGTCGCGTTTAGTGTGCCTGATGCTTGACAACAGAAACTAACCAAAAAAAAAAAAAAAAAAAGTCGTAGCTTAACCTCAAATATTAATAATCAGTCTGGTGTTTAAGATCGTCTCTTAAAATCTGACATTGTAACAAATTAAACACCTCCTTTAACGGTTTACAAAACCAAATGGAGCATTATGCAATGTGGTTTTAAAAGGGGGGCTACTACGAGTCACCTGTTTTTACAAATGATAGTAGTAGAGATTATTTGAGACTTATCAGTGTGTGTGGTGTTATGGCACAGTGAGGGTTAAAATAAAATATGACCTACTGAAAAACAGTGTTGACAGATACTGTAGGTAGTGCACCAGCAGGAGGATGGTGGGGTGAAACCCTGGTTTGTACAAATAACTGTCTTCGTGAAGTCCATTAGAACCATTGTGCGTTCCTACAGGTCATTATTCTCCGGGGAAAATAAAGCTGCCAGGCCAAAAGCCTCAGTGTTCAGTATGTCTTTGTCTGGCTTTGGCTTTTTAAAGAGCGACGGAAGATTCCGGATATGAACCTCCTTCCTGAACTGCTGGCACAGAGCTTTCTGTTGGCAGAGGAAGGAGAGGAGAGGTTAAACAGAGCTATCTGAGACCTACCACAAAGAATTTTACTGGACTGTACAACCCTGTTGAGTGGCTGCATATTTTCTGCTGCCGAGCACAGAAGACGTACAGCACAGCCAGAATCACACTGTCGAGTGAACTGTTAAGACCAGTGTGTCCGACCGTTCATAAATAGTTTGTGCGAGTGTGATAGAGAGAACTATGATAGAGAACCACTGCTATCTGGTGGCTAAATGTGGCATTACCCCAACTGTGCCTGCTATAAGCTTCTTGAACTGGTCTTTCCTCTTCTTCTCTCCAACCTTCTGGGCGTTGGGGTCTATGAGCCGGTGATCATACTGGTCCAGAGCTTCCACACTGATGTTTGGGATCTGGGTCATCACTGCTCTCAGCTCCGTATAGCGAGGCCGCTAAAATAAATTTATACAAATCAAGGGTATTAAAAGACATGCATTCTCAAAGATTTTGTTCAAAGCCACACAGATGAAATTTGAAAATCTCTACAAAAAAATATATCTTTACTTCAGTGTTGCTTGACATTTTCACAACTTCTGGACATTTTATAGACAATTGATTGATAGACTCAATGATCTTTAGTTTTAGTTACAGTTCCGTCAGAGGGAAAATGGACCAAACATCGATAGTAACACAGAGCAGATATGGCAGACATTGCTGCCATTAGCCTCACCAGGTTTTCATAGATAAGCATAGCCAGCTGAGTGAGGGTAGAGTTGCAGACCTCATGCTGCCCATGAACCTGAAGGCCCCTAAGAACACTGGTATAAAACCACGTGACCGCCTCAGGAAGAAGGTTACCCCCGACGACCTGAAGAGAAAACAAATGAATGTGGGAAGAAAAAAAATATTTAACATATTGTTTTATGTTTCAAGTCACAGATGAGTATCAGTTTAAACATTTGGTAAATCTCTGAATGAAAATAAGAGAGGACCGAGTCGCATCTGATAACGTCATCTGAAGACCACTGTTTATAATGCACAAACACTCCAATAAAATTCTCAAACTACAACCATGAGTGCTGTGACTTAATATGAACAAACAACATTAAAAGATAAAAACATGAATTTATCCATTTAACAACTCTTGTCTATGTATCCAAAGCAGTTTTAGCATTTTCCTGTGTGCCCAACACACACTTAAGAGCTTTATGGTTTCAGTGAGTGACCAGTGTCCTGAACATGGACACAAGCATGGACATAACATGGACATAAGATGAACATGGGCAAAGAAGTTAGTGAGTTAGTCCCACATAAACTACCTACTGATAAAATCCTAACTACAGTCCCCAACAAATGCATATTTAACTATGTAGCATTTGCTTTGACCTAAGATACTCAGCTGTTTCAAGTTTAGCCTTTTAACACATACACAAGATTTACATCAAAAATAAACAAAATAAACCCCGTCTATGAGAGGTGGACTAAAAAACTGTCTTGGTCTCTTTAAGGCATTAGTGGACAGTAAAATATAGAATATGACTTGTCTTAAGTGTAACGTGAAAGATCAAGAAGGTCCAAGCTTATGTTGAACGTTCTTACACTGAATGTTATTACCTGCCGCAGGAGGGTCCAGCAGACTGTGGAAGCTGTACGGTGACAGTTAGTGGCATCTTTCCATGACAGCGAGGTGAAGGAGAGGGTTAACAGAGACATGTAGATGACCTGGGGGAAAAAAAAAGAGAAGTTAGATAGAGCATTTAAGGTATCACTTGTTGTGCTTTAAATGTTATGAGATTCGGGCCTACTTCATGTTTCATCAGGCACTTTCCCAGCTCTGTCAGCTCTGCTGTGGGCTGGGCAGGACACGCCGATTGTACTGAATCCATCATATCTTCCTCTACAAGAGAAGATTTAAAGATGATAAGGCCATAAGCAGAACAAAAACTAAGTCAACTTACTGATTCATATTTTCTAATTTGATCCTTACCATCCATTTCCTCTTTAGTCGCTGCTGGGTCGTGAACCTTTCTGGAAATACAGCTCACAGCTAGGAGACAAGGAAAAGCACATGCATTACAGGCGCAGAAAAAACTGCCAGGCAGTTGTCTGACACTAAAAATACCACAACTCACAGTTTACTTTCTAGTACCTTTACAATACAAACACCCTCAAACAATTTCCTGGCTGTTTTTGGTCTAGTGGAGGTTAATTAATTATTATTGAGGATAATATTAACTGTGACTGTGTATTTATGGTGTTTTTTCCCCCCACTTTTATAAACTTCCTCCACATTGTTTTAGCATAAATTAAGGCAAGAGCTTACAAGAGAAATCCACTAGATGGCACAGTCTTATCTACAACAATATGTAGAGTCTTAGCTCCATCTAGAAATGACTGAGTTATACATTTTACCCAATATGTTTGAGACAATTTCTGTTAATAATTGGGAACATGTAAGATAATAAATATTAGGTAACAAAGTTTATTTAAATTATTCATACATCTACCTGATGTTCTCCCGTCCTTATTATGTTGTCAGAATATAATGCACTTTTATGTCATTATGAAACAAAACTTTGCTATACGTATGGAAATAAAAGCATTAACTACAGTTGCTGAAACTTACTGAGAAAATCCAGCAGCTCCCTAGTGAGCAGGCGTATTAGCTGCTCCTCCAGCATCTCCTGAGTCACTTGGCTCTCCTGATATACCACCTCCTCTTCATTCTCATCGCTAAAAACACACCAAGCACGTTACTAAGTCTAAATATCTAAGTTGTAGTTTAGAATTAAACTGTACAGTCAGTAGAGGTTTTAGACTTAAAACAGAGGCAGATACAAACAGTGCACCAGCATCTTACTTGATAGAGGTTCTCTGGTTGATGACCTGCCACTTGACATTGAGTCTCTGTAGTATGAAACAGAAGCAACATGAACAAGAACTGAAAACTGAAACCAGTTTATAAGGTGTGTTTGCTGATTAGATATGATACAGACTGGGTTACAGTGTTAGAAGTGTAGAGATCCTGACCTGCTGCATGTAGGCGAACAGAGGGCCCAGCAGTGGGCAGAGTAGACTGTCGTAATACTCCTGAGGACATGACAACACCAGCTGCCTCAAAAACACACGTACACTTGTTAAGGAAATAGCCCAGTTTTCATTATGCAGATTGGTATCTAAGTGTGTTTACACATTGCCAATCTATTGACTATAGCACATGGGGGGAAAAAAAAAAAAAAAAAGGTAATTCAAATGACAAAAAAGCAAATAAGGATATGAATCATAGGGCGAAGTCTGTGATCAGGCACGTGGTCGAGGGAGACAAAAACAGAGCTAGCGATTTCCTCAGGCAACCTCTCAATGGTGTAGAATTCCTGCTGCAGGGACATGCCTGCGTTTCCTAGGACATGGAAGCTACAGCAGTAAAGAGGGCAGAAGATGATGTAGAGGTGTGAGGTATGAACAATACACAAAAAGTTCTGGAAGAAACTGCAATAGTACAATTCTCACCAGTTGTCGTATAATGTGGCGAAAAATCCCTGCATGCGCTCCAAGTTGGTTCTATACACAGGAGAGTCGTAAGTATCCAGAAGATGTTGAGAGAGACCTGGAAAAGCACAAATTGAGAAGATTTAACCGATGTCTTCAGATAATTAGTAAAAGGTGCACCAAGTTTCTCTTACCAAGAACCATATTTCTCTCTGCATCCATCACTTCATACGCCCTGGAGAAGGTCTCACTCAGGCGAGTCATGTTCTCTGGAAGGAACAGACTGTTCTGAGTCCTGCAGTGGGAAGTAATGAAAGTGAGACACTGATCAGTATAACAGCAGGACAGATCGGTGAGACACAGATGACAAAGTCAATATGTTCATGCCATATTCCTATCTTATGTAAATGAACCGACATGTAGAGATATAATTATCATTAGTTTTATTTGTCCCATGCAGTTATCCCCACAGACTTTGTGTACCTGATTAGAGCCAACAGGTTGGGCAGCATCACCAAAAACTGAGCAGTGCAGGGGTTTCTGTAGATGGGAGCTCCAGCAGGGGTGTAGCTCACCACAAAGCCACCTCCCTTGGCTTCCTCTAGATTTTCAGGCCAACGTGCCCTTTTCACCACACCCAGCATGGCATACAAACAGAAACTCAACTAAAGGAAGATCACAAAAAAAGAACACAATTTAATACACGTCACGTTTTGTAGACTATAGACTGTTTTAGACATGCTAACAGCACTGTCTGCACCTCTTGGGTCCCGAAAAATCTCAATGACTCTCAAATTGATCTGGTGCCATGAAATGCTATACACTTCACAACAGTTCCATTTGACTGTCTATTTTATCTGGTTAAAAATAGAAACAAGGGCCAAAATTTTTTTTGAAAAATTTAAGGAAAAAAAAAAAAAAAAAAAAAAAAAGTGTATATGCATTTTGCAGTGTTAAAAAGTAACATCTGGGTTTTTTATTTACACCTAAATGCAGTGTCCTGCATCAGTATGACATTTAAAGTAAGAATAGCAGTAAAGTAGTAGTAAATTCAGCAGGTCTGCTACGCAAATCCTCATTCAGGACAGAATATTGGAGTACACACACTTACTCGTCCCCTATTAAGGCCTGCTGTGTCTGTATCTGTACTTTGCTCGGCGACCACCTGATCAGCTCCAACAAAAGACAGGAAGGTGGCAGGGTCCCACAGAACACTGAAATACAGAGGAGATAATGTGTCATAACATTAAAATAAATGTTAAATATGAAGGAAATGGGAGGAATTCATACGCACTGTCTCATCTCATCTGAGGTCCATTCTGTAACCACTGAGGCCATCAGTTCATCTAAAAAAGCCTTCTGCTTTGCAAAGTCTTTGAACTGGTTACTGATAAGCACCAGGGCTTCCATTAGCGAACACTTCTCCATGTGAGTCAGTGTAGTGTTGCTTGAGAACAGCTTCTTCACGTGGTCGTAAAACATGTCAAAACAAGGCTGAGCAGGAAAAAAAAAAAAAAAAAAAAAGACTGTCAAGATTTACCCATGTCTATTTATTAGGGTACTAACAGTGTACTTAAAACTACACCCTTAGTACATAAAAAACATTAACTCAACATTTTTTTTTTATTTATTAGGACACAAAAACATTTACCAAGATGAACTGTGGGTAATCCCGGCAAATTCTGATGATGGAAGAACAGGCGTGCCTTCTCACGTTCTTTACAGATCTTGTCCGAGGTGTCTGAAGATTAGTTTGAGAATATTTTCTTTGGTCTTGGACATGAAAGACGAGAAAAGTGCTTATACTGTATTTGGTTTTGTGAAGGCAACTCACCTTACTGTCCGGACCAACCTCAAATACAATGGCGCTGAACAACTGCAGAGACAAAAGAGTAACAGCTCAGATAGCAGATACTGTTCCAAAAAGCATTTTATTATTTGTTGCTGGAATAGCAGGCTCTAACATAACATAGGACATGCAACATTCTGTGACATGAGGAACGTTTAGGCGAAAAGATGCTAATAGAATTAACATTAAGTCCACAACCACACAAACCTGCACATCTAAATGTGATTAATCATGAAATTACTTAATTTTCTTAATGAATTTCAATATTCCCATAGGTGTATACACAATGACAATATTGGTATAAATAATGTGTAGTAACCAATAACATTTCAACTGACCTTGTAGAGGACCTGTGACAGAAAGTGCGATCTATGTATGACAAAGGGGAAGAGGGCAGAGACGTTGGTGAGCACGCAGGATAAGATGAGCGGGTCTTTGGTGTCGTAGTTCAGCACAGCCTGCAACAGCTCCGTGCTCTGATCTAAGGGCAGCTTCTACTCAGAGAAAGGCAGAAGAAAGGGAAACACTTTTACATCAATATCATTAAGATTCACTCTCACAATTTTGATCTGTTACCGAAAATGACTTCTGTTACCTCCTCTTCAAGACTTTTAAAGATCTGTGTGGCCATGCACTCCATGAAGACAGTCATTGCATCCCACTGGACCACTGATGGAGAGAGGATGGAACACAGGCCCTCTGCAGTCTTAGCTAGTAAGATGCAGAGAGAAGAGAAGTTAATCAACTGCATAAACAAATTAATACTATTAAGACTATTTTCCATTTGGGATCACAACATTTTGAAACTAGTAGGTCTGGTAAATAATAAAAAAATGAAACAAATCTACCACAAACATAGGTACTGGGGTTTTAATTTCCCTCTCTGACCCGGTGCACTAACAAAAGCGAGGGCAAACACTTACATGTGGCATCCCCGATGTCAATAGGGCTGGCAATCTGATACTGTAGCCATTCTGCTGCTATATGAAAGGCCTCTAGAGGAACAATGCGACATGCACTCCTCACCACCTCTCCCTGCTGCGCTCGAAAAGCTGTGAAGCATGAAAACTTCATGATAAAAGTGTAGGGGTAAAAAAAGTCATGACTCTAAGTAAAGGAAAGCTAAACCTAATATACTAACAATTGAAGAACGAGTTGAAGTCCTCATCACTATCAAAGTCGACACGGGAGTACTGACAACTTGGGTTATCGTCTCTAGATGGAAACCCAACCTGGAGAGACAAAGACAAAACCTTTAGTAATAGCCTCTTAGCTTCCATGCAGTATGGGAATGGTACTGACATTACTGTCTCACCTTGACCAGGTTGGTCATAGATGTTCTGAGGTATTTGATGGCCATCTCCATAACAACCGCGTCCTTTGACAGAGTTTCATGTCTGAACAAAGCTCCCCAAGTTGCCAGAGTGGATGACTTCAAAAACTGCAGAGGTCAAAGATTAATCTACTATTCACTCAAATGCAATCTTTAACAAAGGGATTTATAAGTTAAGTTGGCCAAAAAAAAAAAAAAAAGAAAAGGCATTTCACCTGACTGGAATGGGTAGTGAATGCTAAGAGAGCTTCCATGTACTTGTTGAGATTTGCAGGTACATCAACTTCTACATCTGAGCCCTATGGAGAGAGTGTGGTGTTACCAATACATCAATCTTAAACAAAAGGATTCAAATGCAAAAACAAACACCACACTTATGCAATTTTATTTAAGATAAAAGACCATGTTAACACAATTCTCACAATCTCAATGTGTGGCCAGATTATGATAAACTCACCACTAAAGAGCACAGCTGACCTCCCAGAGCACAAAGGACCTGACACAGCCTCTTCAGGAAGACATAACGCCGCTCCACAACCTCCACTGCTCTAAAGGTAAATATGAATGACTGTAAGTTGCACCTAGATGTATTGAATAATGCAATTCTTTTACTTTATGACTGATCTTACTTACTGTGACTCAGAGGATTTCTTACATATCGCCAGTTCATCCGCTGACCTGTAACCAGACAGACAAACCTTTCAATGACAGTGAAAAAGGAAGATTAAAGAACCATGATGACGACTGGGAGAATGAGCTGTACTCACTGGGCTGCAGACAAGATGTAGTGAATGGCCACATCATCAAACAGCAGCATAAATGGCTTCCTATCCTCCAGTTTACCCTTTGGAAGAAAGGTACAATTGCTTACACATGGCTTATATTGTTGTTATTGTAAATATAAACTTTAAGGAAAGTAAATGCACTGTAGCATTTCTGATCAGAGGTCTGATAATTACTATAGTGGACATGATTTTTGGAAAATAGCATAGCCCCCTCTGGGAATTTTAAGTGAATGGTTAGCAAAATTACAGTGTTGTATTAGTTACTCATCCATCCATCCATTTTCTGAACCGCTTTGTCCCCATAGGGATCACTGGAGTCTATCCCAGCTATCATCTGGGCAAGTACACCCTGGACATATCGCCAGTCAATCACAGGGCCACGTATAGACAAAGAAAACCATTCACACTCTCACTCACACCTATGTAAATTTCTGATGTATTTGATAGCATAGGACTTTGCAGGCACACTGGCCAAGGCCTTCCAACACGTTTTCCCTGTGACTAACCTTCCGGCTAATAGCAATGAGCAAACACTCTGCTGCCTCAAGCTGCAGCTCTGGTTCGCTCAGCAGCAGACACAACATCTCCAGCAGCTGGCAGTTTCCTGTGGTAATGTACACCAGAGACACCCAGTCGATGTAGCCTGCAAGTGTATTCAGCGTAGCCACAGCAACCCGACAATGAGCACTGGCCTGTGAGTGGGAAAAAGGAAGGACAAAATGAGGAGAAAAGAAAAGAGTGATACCAAATTATTCAAAGCAAGTGAGTCAACAAGAGGAGTAGAAAAACACTGATGTATTCTCTTGCCTGCAGTTCATGTCCAATTGACCCTTTCTGGAAAAAGAAAAAGAAAACATAACTTCACTTTTAGCAATATAAATAATAAAGCATCAATAGTCCCGATGATACAAGTAGATATTGGTTCATTAGTTATTTTTGGGAAAAAAGTCAAGACCTCACTCACTAGTTTACGGTAGTCCTCGACATTAAGGTGCAAAATGGCCATCAAGAAACTGAAGATGCCTTCCATGTTTTGTGTGAGTGTTTGCTGAATGTCTCTGCGTCGCTGGGTGGGCAACGTCTGAAAGGTGATCACATCTTCTGCAAGTCTCAAGAGGATCAGCATCACCAGTTCTGTCTGTGCTTCCTGTGAAAACACGAATTTCAGTTTCACTTATTCACTCACATTTAACATTAGAACTTGGTCTGTACTAAACATATGGCTGAATGTTTGTTGAAACATAGTTCGCTACAATGAAATAGTCAGTTCCAAAGGTGTTCAGGTTGACGGAATGAATCCACACTAACCCTCTGCATGTATTACATACGCGCTCTTACATAATTGTATTCAAATTGCATGCACATTGCACTACACCAGTTACTCACGCCTTCACTTGTGAGAGCCTCCATCTCTTTCAGCATATCTGGCCAGTGTTGAGGCCATTCTCTCTTTATCATTTCCACTATAATTCGTGACAGCACATCTTTGATGTGGCTCTCCTCCTCCAGAATAGAATGTGTACCCTGATAAGATCCACAACAAGTATCATAAAAATGTCTTTAACTGTAAAAGAAATATGCTTTATTAGATCCATAAGACAGCCTGTTATGTTGTTATCAGTGTACCATTATCACACGTACTTTTGATAACAGCTGCATGGCACACTCCTTCAGCTGGACTTTCTCTTGTTGTTGCATGTTGTTCCATCGAAACCTTCAACAAAAAGATCATCATTTCACAAATGCAGCTTTTAGCATTTATTAATTTCTTATACTTGACATACAAGAGTGGTCACACTCACTTGATGACGTGCTCCAGGATTTGCAAGCCAAAGTGTCTCACTACAGCTGGCTGGGTTTTGTCAGCTAATTGGACGCCACATGGGACACAGAAGGAGTTTGTCTCTTTAAACTCTTCACAAAACTGCAGTGAAAAATAAAAGTTATCATATGACCGGTAACTTCACGAAACAAATGATGAGGTTTTAAAAAACCTGATATAATTTTAAGCTGTATATAACGTTTCAAGTGACTAGCGGTTCAGCAACAGGTGCCTCGGCAACATCACATTAACATACTTAAACAGAATAAAATCTAGCAACAAGCTATTTAAGATAGTGCCAACGTTGCCATTAGCGCTATGTGACTCAGTCTTTCCCAGAAGTGTTAAGCGTAGTTCTGCGAAGTATTCAACCACATGTGAACATTTCTATGAATGAAACAACATGAGTCGACAGTAGATGTGGTGTTGGGGAGATAATCTTTCCATACCAGCTAGCTCGCAAAGCATCTGGCCTCATTGCAAACCTGGCTAACGTTAATTGACATAAACAGACTGCATGAGCAACGCCGTCACTATCCCTACTGACAAAAGCTGTTTTTTTATTAACGATACAGGATCCTGATTCTTCTTTCACAGTAGCACCAATAACAGACAAGCTCAGCTAGCTAGCCGCTAGCAAGTAACGTAACAATGCTACCTTTAGGGCCTCCAGTCGGTAAATTTGGCTTGTTTCTGCATCCATCATCACATTCACAGCTTTGATAAGCTGCTCACACATGGCGGCCACCTGGTCAGCCATGACTTCAGGTAGCGTCTGGCACTGTTAAGACGATGTCGAGGAGCGCCCTTATGCAAAACACCAGCACAGCAGTGAGCTGCGTCCGCTGAGGGAGGCACCAACGTGCATAAAACGTGTCACGCTAGTTGCGCGTTTGAACCATTCGCTCGCCGTTCAGTTGGAATTCTGGGAATTGTAGTCGAAGGGCAAGTGTTCTTTTTTTTTAGTTTTAAGATCGTCTATCCGTGAACAGAAAATCACTCCTCGAGTTAAAAAATGTCTAACTTAAGTCATCTACGCCAAGAAAAGGTACTGATACCATTACGTAATACTGGTACTACATGGGAGAAAATGTGTACCTTTAGTTCTACCTATAGCATCTTCAGTGGTAAAGTAATGTCAATCACAATCATCACCATCATAAAATAAAACATTATTATGAAAATGAGTTGTTCTGCATAAAAGCTACTTTGCTTTTGTTTCTTTAACTATATTTTGTTGATAATGTTTTTGTACTTTTAGTTAAACATTAATATTTTGAATTGACTTATATTATTATTACTACTACTACTATTTGTAATATACTGCCCCCTTTTTCCTCTTTATGTTTTCATCTCATTAAAGGTGAAACCAAACATAATTAACACCTACCAAACAGTCGCCACAGGAGTAATGTGGCTATGAAATGGATAACAATACAGAGCCTCGTGTCCAGCAGTCATAGACAAGCTTTTACTTACACTTCTTACAATGTGATATTAGTCCTTTTACTTACATACTCGGAAAATCTGTAAAATGTGGTGTTTCGTGATCTACGTGTTAACATGGAGTACTATGACTTCGACTTTAGCTTTCAGCGTGTCAAATACGATCAGAGTGGGACCTCTTACTTTTGTTTTTTTTCGATTCATCTCGTCATTCCTTGTACTGCAGGTTTAAATTAAAGAGTCTTATTGTACAGATGTAATGTAGACTCAGATTAAACCTGTATATAAATGCGGTATTGTCTCATACTCAGTAGTCGGGACCGGTCCTGCTGGTGGTGGGGGTGTTTTGTGGACCAGAACTGGGCGGGGCTTGAATTCCAGAGTGGAATGAGTTTCCTCTCACTACGTCACTCTGGGATAGGCTGCGGGCAGTGGAGCAACACTGTCAGTCAACGGGCTTTCGCTGGTTACCTACGTTTCTCCTGGTAAGGAAAACTAAAATTATAAACTAATTTCCACGTAAATTTACACATTCTAATCTGTAGATTAGTCGCAAAGCGCTTTTAATAGAGTCCCGGGCTCGTAACGAGCCGTAATAAAGTTATATGCGTTGCACACACAACTGCAACGGAAACTTTTGTCGTCAAGGCCTCGTTATTTGTTGCAACAGGTCCACGACACGGGACACCATTACCAATTGTGTTTCTTGTTGTTGTGTGTTTTTTTTTTAACGTTTAAATTGGTGAAATAACGATTTTTCGTGTTTATAATACAGGACGGGACACCGAAGCAGGAGAAAGTATCCTTGCCCGTCGAGGGTTTAGGATCTGCGGTTAAAGTGATCGCCAGCTTTCGTCGAAACTGCCAGAGAGGATTCATTTCTGTGCTGCTTAGCTAAATGCGGTACGAAGCTAAAATGATGCCGGTGAGTAACTATTTTATTGACTTAGCTGAAACTTCCAACGTTGTCCTACTGCTTTATATTTATATTTTCGACATTAAATCGACGAGTTAAACCCGCAGCGTTGCCTCCGTGAAACTGAATTAATCTACCTGGACATTTAAATTGACGTGACAGGTCAATACGGTGGCTGCTTTTCCTCATCACTATGGCAGGATAGAGCAATGTTTGATCGGACCTTGTGATTAAACTGTAAATTACATAATTTGTTTACTTTCTGACATCAACGTCCTCTTCGCCAGTATTCATTGTTATATCTGCAAATATGTGTATTCTGCTTCGTTAGTGTTTGTGTAACTTGTCTATCCTTCTGGGAACACTCATCAAACAGAAGCACCTGCCAAGTCAGGCTGGCACTATGCATGCTAACCTCGGCTCTGGACTTATGCCATCTCAATCATCACCACCACTAACATCATCATCATCATCAGAGGTCCATTGCTGTTGCTGCAGCACTTATTTGATGTGTGTGAAGAGGGCAGTGAGCAGTGATCTGTGTGTATGTGTTCACTGTAGAGAAATAACCATCTCAACAAACACCAAAAGTGACACATGGTTTTATTTTAGATAATGGCATTTCACTTTTGTTGCGACTTTGCCTGCATGAAGTTCAAACTTCAAAAGAGAGAGTGAGAAGAGAGAATTTAACCCAGTTGAAATTTGTACGTTTAAAAGTTGCTTACCTGGAAAGATAGTGGTAAATATTGATGTAACCCTCAAATGTATTCACAATTGATATGTGGCTTCGTTTTTACTGAATACTTAATTCTTTGAGGTGTAGTGATAAGTAGTCAGAAATGTCCCTCACTGTTTGCCAGATCCCAAGGTGACATTCATTTTGCTTGTTTTGTGCAACCAACATAATAATCAGAATTATACATTATATGATTATGTACAACAGATAAAATGCGCACATTTGCCAAGATGCAATATAATATAATGAATAACAATAATTAATCTGGTTTCTCTGACTAGCTGCCAGTTAATTTTCTCTTCCAGGATTTTTATTACAGAGGAGACAAAAGCACAGAACAATAATAGGTTTTTCTTTGTTTTGCCTCAGCTTCTCTGGGAAATGTCAAGTCACATGCTGTACAATACTCTGTATTTGCATCAGTGTTAAAAAAATATTGAAAGATCTTGTCTGATCCTCCGTGAAAGTGTGTTCAGATTTTACTAATGTTGCCCTTGTGTGCTTAGATCTTTGTTTCCAGTAAAACAGCTTGGTCAGTAAATTAATCATCTCAGTAGTTGAGACAGAGACGTATTTGGATGACTCCTGTCTGGTGCATGACCTCAGTCTCCTCCTGGCACATAGTCATTTTTAGCCCCAAGGTTGATTCTCAATATAAATTATCTCAATGTTTTCATACAAGATCTGTTTCCTTGTAGTCCACATTGTAATGTAAATGCTTCCTGTACAATTTTTGCACCCCACAAAGTATCTGTGTGGGTGTTTTGGAGTATTTGAATGAGATGCGGCTTCTGGTTTTCACCTGATAACACGTAATGTTCTCTATGTAGCCATGTCTAATGTGATGTATTGTCTTAAAAATTAGCCCGTGACCTCTCTTGTACAGGCTAGAGGTTTGGGGGTAGTGAGAATGTAGTGTCGTAATTGCAGGCTGTGATTGTAAATAAGGGGTCACTGTTTTGTGGACACAATGAGCTGCAGGGTCTCTTTAACAGCACATTGTGTGGTGTGGAGAACACATTGTGTGTGTGTTCTTGTGCTGTGGCAGCATCCTGATAAGGAAAGCTCGGCCTTTATTGAACCATAGCGTGACATAACTCATTTACACCTGACTTACTATTGCCTCTACTAAACCTGTCCTTTTTCTGCAGACACTTATTGATGCCTTATTTAAGATTTAAGATCATCTGCTAGTGTACTAGTTTATTAGTCAAGGTATCCTTTTGTACTATCCCATAAAAGTCCATAATTTCTCTTCCATGGTACGCCCTGGGAAGCATAATTTTTGCTGTGTGTGTCAACAAATCGAGTCGACTTTTTTTCTGGCCACCACAGACTTTTTGTTTACTCTGTGGGAGAATATGTGCTGGGTATGTAAACAGACACATCAGTGATAGCCACTGATGACATTCAAGGGCAATGTTTTTGCTTCTGATCATTATCAGGATGACAGCATTATCTGGCATGGCCATGTAAAATACAGTAGGCATGCAATGAAACTTTCAGCTGTACTTAAAGATGGAGTGAATAGCTGGTTTTGAAAAAGAGAGTAGTGATGTTATCTCGGTATAAGAGGTCTATCCTGCCGTTCATTCATCTCCTTTATCACCCATCATGGTGTGAAATATTGAAAAAGTGGTTTTGGAAAGTTATAGAAATGGTCTGAGGCAGTCTCACATATCTGGGGATGCATTGTGTGTATATATAAGAATATTTTAACAGTTTACATTTGCTCATCTTGACATTAATATGCCATATTATATTCCCAATTCTGAGTTGACAATTTAGTGATGATGCACTGTTTGAATTTTATATACCATCTGTGTTCTGCTTGTATTCTTTTTTATGACATAAATCATCACCAAAGAAAGTATTACAACCACATCATGGGATTTTTAATGTGATGGGACAATAACACATTTCCTACGTTCTTCTTTTTTATTTACTGCTGGGTCTGTTTTGTTTTTTATAATCCATGAACTATTGCAAATTACTTTTTTGGAGGGGAGCTAAATTTAGATTCTTGTTTTATGGGTCCAAATGTGGCTAATGTTCCCCACTCTCCAAAAAGTTTCTGTAGTGGGAAGAGGCTTTTGTACTCTGTCTACTCCAGTTTTTCACTCACTCCTGCTTCACTGATGACTCTTTTGCATATGATAGATTAAGCTGCACAAAGACATCATTCAGTTTGCTTTTTTTGGAGGAAACCAATTAGTTTATCTGCCACATTTTGAAGTGCTACCACTTCACATTTAGTTTCCTGTTAGTTTCCTACTCGGGAAGTGATTTTGCATACTGTATAATTCCTATTACGAAAGACCTTTTACAATTCAATGAATAGTACAGTTTTCAGTCAGTAAATTTTTTATATGGCACTTCTTCTGATTTAAGTCTCTGTACAATATCTGATATGATCTATGGTCTCATTGTTTTTCTGAATGACTTAATTTACCTGTCACAAGGACAAAAGATACACCTTCTTCCTTCTGAATAATTTTGACTGCCTCTTTTCTTATCTTCACAATAAGCGCCAAGTATATACTGTCTCGTCACATGGACCGTGGACATTATGATATGATAGGCTAAGTACTGCAGTGCAGACATAGAGAAGAGGTGGTTGTAAAAACTTTTTTCTAAACGCTGCAGCCGAATGAGGCTACTGTGCCTTGTGATTCCTTACACATTCTGCTGTTCGTTACTCCTGACCTTTTCACTTTCACCTACTAATCCAGAGAGAGAGAGAGAGAGAGAGAGAGAAAGAGATTGTAAAAGCAAGACGAATAGGAATAGTGCTTAAAGCAATAAGGGCGTCTTTTTAAACAAACGCTATGTTGGACCTGTGTCAACTTTTGAAGCTGTAGCAGAGAGACACACACACACACGGAGGAAGATGCTGCTGCAGTGTCTTATACACTTAACGTAATCAAATTCATAATACCCTTCAGGCACAGTCAGAGATGTTGTACCTGTTCTTTCCTAGTTGTTCTATATCTCTCCCAAGCTTTTTAGTCAGATGTTGTCGGTCTGAGGCACTCAGTCTTGTTGTATTCTATCAGGCCTGGCTGACGCTCTGCCTTATTTATTCAACACACATGCATTCAAGGCTTTAAGTCTTTAGTTAGATATTACTTCCAGGTTATCTGCTTGAAACTAAATAGACATGCAGCACTATGGCATGTCTGAATGTAATCTATATAGCAAATAGTAGCCTTACCCTTAAGAATGAAACAGTGGTCCACATTTTAACCCCGATTCATCAACATCAGTTTTTGTTACCAATCATCCACTATAGTTATGTTTGAAAGGTTACTTGCAGTTTGGGGCTGCTACTCATGTATTTTTATACAACTTAGATAATGGGTGATCTCATATGTTGCTGTAGATGTTTTTAGTTGTTTTAATGTAAATCTCTATGATCATTTGCTAGTTATCTTTAGTTGCAGAGTAATTCCATTTGGAGTCCAGTACCTTATAATTGGTCTATTTGTGGGAAAGGGAAACTGTAGTGGCAGATAATTTGATCAGTCAACTTGATAACTCAATATGCAGCCAGTTGAAAACTGCATATCAAGGCAAATTCAGTGGAATTGACCCTTGCAAGGAGAAAGTGGATTTTCAAAGTGGGACATTGGAATTGAAATGCGTTCAGGACTGTCTGGAATAAACTTACAGGATCATTCTCCTAGCTTGTTTTTAAAATATCCTTTAACATTTGATGACATTGGTTTGTTTCAAAACAGTGCAGTGCGTAGGTACCTTATCTGAACAATTAGTGGGAGTGCCACACACACAGCTTCCTGTAATTGGTTACGGCTACAGTGTTGATCTTTAAACTCAAACCAACTCAGAGTCCTCTGTCTAAACAATTGTAGAGACTTGAAACAAATGCTGTTCCCCTGATGCCTGCAATCAGTGGCTTCTGCTTCAGGGTCCTGCTGCTTTAATAGGAGAACGATCCAAACTGCACAGTACAGAGGTTCTAGCTTTTAAGGACAGAAACGGTGACAATGAAGGTGGTTTTCTTATGTAATGTAGAACAAAGGCTACAGTATGTCTTTGTTTGCTCCAGTCTCTGTTTCACAACAGGAAACAGGTCGAGTTAGTGCTGCCACCTGTGGTCACCCTCCTCTTAGATGTGTTCTTATTACTGTCTTTTGTCTGAGGGTTTGATGTTACACCTTAACATCTCAGAAACACACACACTGCTATCTGTGTTATTCTGTCTAGAACAGAGGTTTGTAAGCATGTACCACTGACCCAGTGTAGGCTTTAGTTTTACACGAATTTGTATCTAATTCTATAAATGTAAACATCAGAACAGTGATTTCTACTCACAAGAACACTTTTATAGTGTTGGTTCTTGGTTACCCAGGAAATATATGTCTTGGCCTAGCTGCTTACTATTATATTACTGAGCCAGTAGGCTGTTGAAAGGCTATATTTTTATACAGCAGATTATCTTAATCTCTCATACATAGCCCCAGTGACCTAGCCTTATTGCTGCTCTGATTTTAAAAATATCTACAGTGCAGGCTGTTAACAACCAGATTTCTTTGGCACTGGCTGTAATTTTTAGTTTACAACTCAAACTGTCAAATCACTCCCAAACCATGGGAGCCAGCTTTGACTTAGCTGATGCTGTGATGGATTAGAAACAATAATGAACTGCAGGGGCAGAAACTGCATAGCCCTTCTTCTCTTTTTCCAGGGTGATATCTTTGCCCTTTCTCGGGTAGGAAGGAAGTGCAGAAGTGTAGCACATAATTAAATAAAATACAGACTGGTATTGCTCCCCCTCAGTGTAAGGTTACCTCAGATGACTTGTGGTTCAATCCTGTGCTGGTGTTTGTTTTTAAAATAGGACTAGCAGATTGTTATTGAGCTGTTTCCTTTAATTGAATGAAAAAGAAAATATAGAGGCAGCACCCTCTTCTCACCTGTTTGTATAGGTGAACCAAATAAGGCATTCTCTGTACTCAATTGACAGAGGGCTCTGCAGTAGGGATGGTCATTATGATTTAAAGTATTATTAGCACAAAATGACTTTTTTTTTTTATATTAAAATCCTCTATATCTATAGAGGATATCTATATCTAGCATGAAAAATGATTTGCAGCCATCTAATTTACACATACTATACAGCTGAAAACGAAGTCAAGTTAGGCTTGTCATTTCCAGACAGCAACTTTGTATATTGTGATAAATACCATCCAATATAGCTGCTTTCACACATGCACTGGATACAAGCATGCAAGTAAATTCACACGGACATTACCCGGACTTTATCCTGCCAGCCCCCCAGTACAAAGTCCACATAATGTCCTTGTGAACCTAGGTGTAATCACGGCGAGAGTGTGGGTGTTCCCTGCTCAGCACAACACCATTAAATATAGGAAATATTTATCATGCTTTCTGCTGTTGTGTCGCACTTTTCTCCTTCAGGAATCCAATGTTTTACAAATTATGCATCGCAAGATTTTCTCTGCTGCAATGCCTAAGCAAAAATCACCAGATTTGCACAGTAAACTTTTTATATGTCACATCGACCCTCCATCACCTAAATCAAACTTTTACTCTTACGTTTTTCCTGCATTACTTATATATATGAATTTAAATTGTATTACTAAACATTATGATTGTTACAAAGGTGAATTAAAAATGCCCTCATTAGTTTAATTAATTACATCATGTGCATATCCTAGATTGAGGGTAGAACTTAGTAGTAATGGCCCTGGATCATTAACTTTAGTGCTGAGGAGAAGTGAAGGCATTGTCACCTGCAAGACTCCATTCCCCCATCTCTGTTTCTGTCTTCTCACTGTTGACCTCTCCCACCTTCCACTCTCTTGCTCTGTTGTGTGTCTTTGACTCTCCAAATATTAACAGTGTTATTTGAATGTCCTTCACTGCTGGGAAGTTGTGATGATGTCAGCTACTCTGCGCTTATCTCTGTGTCTTTTTTTGGAGTCTTTTGCCAAATGCAGATTACAGGAAATTGATGTCAGTAGAGGTTTTTCTTTATTGTCCATTTTTGTCTACTTTTAACTGTTCCAATTAGCAGACAGAAAAGGGATAGTCTTGGTTTTATCTTTGTTCTCTGATGTGGTTTTCCACCACAGAGCTGTGAGATCTTCCTTGGCCAGCGAGGAGCACAGGGATAGCGTCAGTTTTCAGCTTTCTATTCTGTAAATTACTGATAAGGATGAGTCACTGCTAATTTTCTCTGTTGATGGGGATCTTGTATTTACATCCCTATGGAGCAAGCCAGTTGAGTCATGTCATCTGAGTCAGACCACTTCTTGCTTCACCTTCACCTCATCACCATGAAAAAAGAGCCCTTATGCTGTTGTGCGTTGCTAAGGAGATTTTCAGAGGAAAGATGGCACCTGCACACTCACTGAAGGAAAGCTTCATTTGAGGGGAACAGAGGGATAAAGCCCTTATCTTAAGGCTCTTGCACTTTTTCTCAGTCCTGTACTTTTGTTTCCTCACTGTGGCTGCAGCTGCTCTGCATGCTTGCCCCCCAAGCCCTTTGTGTTTGTGACCCTGCTGACCTGATGTTCCCTCTATGGCCCCTCAAGACACAGCTGTTCACAGCAGCATGCTAAGAATAGAAAAACCTGAAAGTCTAAACTGCAGGTATAGTACACAAACAACAACACTTGTAGCACTTTCCATGGTTTTCTAGATCATGGGCTGTTGCTTATTTATTTTTCCCTTTTATTTATGTCACTGTGAAGTAATTACACTGTCCCAAAAGCTGGGGACGAAACTAATGGCTCAAAACAAGTGTTGCAAGATTACTCTATACATATTACATGTTTTTTATTACAGACTTATTAAAGCCTTCACTATTAAGGTGTGATCAGATAACATTTACATGTAGTTATTTGGCAGCACTTTAGTCCAAAGCATGTGAGGTACTAAACAATCTACAAATGTATGTCAGGGAGAAGACTTTTCAAGCAAAGACAGAAGAAAGAAAAAGAAAAGTTGAGACATAAGAGCCAGATAAGAGATATTTTAAGTGCGTAGGAAGTTGCAGAAGTGGTCTGTGTTCAACTGTTCTGTGAATATTGGGAGAGAGAGAGAGAGAGAGATGAGGGAGATGGGTCGGCAAAGCTTATTTGGTCATCAATGATGACTCCCAGATTCCTAGCAGATTACAGATGGGAACATATTCCAACACAGCACTAAAAGCCTCTTAAGCATCTATTTTACTGATAGCATATTTTCCTGTTTACTCTCTGTGTTTGTACATGTTTTAGAAAATCTCATAGGCAGAATTTCATGCTGAGATTTGTATTTTGTGTTGAGTTTAGAAGTGCCAGAATTTGGAATGCTTGCTGCGGGACAGCTTAGTTTCACCACTTTTATCAGTGACTGCTTCACTGAGATAGTCCATGTCTTTTTAGACGTAAACCAGTCTCCACCATCTGTCAGTCACAAAGACAAACAAATCCAAATTCCCCAGAATCTTCAGTGGTCTGCTCCTTCACAATGCAGGGCAAAGATATTTGTGTGTGTGCGAGAGTGTGAGATCTCTCACACTGGTGACAGCACTAGTTAGCAGTTGCATGGCATTGGGTGCAATGCCATTATGGGAGCTGGCCTCTGATTTCTCTGTTGACACAGAGGAATGTGGGCTGGGAAACGTATACCACTATCAGTGAAACAGACATCACTCACACACTTACTGACAGACATTCACTGAACCATAGGGAAATAAGACACCAGTTACAGATAATTATGGTGTTTGCTGTGCTTCCACCAATGTCGCCAAGATCCTCTATCCTGTGTAGTTATTTACCCTCTCTCTCTCTCTCTCTCTCTCTCTCTCTCTCTCTCTCTCTCTCTCTCTCT
>OMLM01008408.1:86061-121370 GCA_900302695.1 Helostoma temminkii
CCCCTCTTCTTGGGGGCATGATAACCATATGACTGGCACAATGAAACTGAATCTCCGAGCTGAAATGGAGAACATGTGCCATAATTTAGATGAACAATGTGTGTCTGAGTGTGTGTGTGTGTGTGTGTGTGTGTGTGTGTGTTAGATGGAGATCAAGGCCTGAATAGGCTTAGTGAAGAGGTGATTTACCCACACCCTGCCTAGAATCACAATGAGTGGCCTTTTTTCACACTAGCACAAAGACACACTCCATCCAAGCTGCTGTCTTTTCCAACCAAACAGCAAGTGCCTGGCTGACATCATCCGACAAACACGTATTACCATACTTACTATAGAGAGGTAGTCTTAGAGCTGGCAGCCTTGAATCATCACACACCATCTCAGTCACATAGTTGAAGAACTCTTGCAAAATATTATTTCGGTAAAGGCCATAATTTGGTGTTTTGAACTACTGTTGCATGTTTGTGCTTTTGTTTTCTCAAGAATGGCTATCCTGGTAAAGAGAGGGCTTCAAAAGACACTCATCTTCAGGTAACTAAACTAGTGTCAGAGCTAAACATGTTTGTTCTCTCTCTGATCTGATTTTTTTTTTTTTTCATTTTTGTTTTTAGTATAACTCTAGGTTCCATCAATTTATTTATTTTTATTAGCTTTTGATCCTTGTTTGGAAGGTGTTGATGTTTAAATTTTTTTTCTCACCATTTGTAAACGTGTAAGCTTTTGTAGCCTAAAAAGATAGTTTAAGTACTTAACCCAGATGCAGAGTGAAATTATTAAATCTGTCTGTTGGGTTTGGAAAGCTTAAAGACATTTAGCTTTTTCTGTAAGATGTGGTTTCTGTGATCTTCTAATTTCAACATTTCTATAATTAAGCCACAAATTAAGCAATAGGTTTCAGGAGGTTGTTTTGTCTGTGTGAATTTTACATCACTTCAAGGTGGAGAGACTACATCTAACCTAATTTCCCACTATAATTTGTGAGATTTTAATATTTCATTCATGTTAAACCTGCAACACTACTACATGCATTTTTTGAAGCAATATATTTGTTAATCTGTAACTAATAGAGGGATTGCTAACAAATGTTAATACCAATGACCTTTGTGCTCAGAGAATAACAATGTTGGTATATCGTTCTAACATTTTTTCCTGTCACAATTATTGTTGGGACAATGCGTTTCATCTATTGTACTCAGATCATGTACATCTCAGAAACTCTAGTGTGTGACTTTAATGGTCATTCTCCCAGCGCCAACCACAAGTCAGTCAAATGAAGACTATCTTGCAAATATTTTAACACTTAAACAAACACCAGAGTAAACCTGTTGGATTTCAGTCACAAAGTGCCACCCTCAGGACAATGTTTACATTTTCATCTCTACTGTCAAGAATCTAAGAATATTAGTTATTTCACCATTCTTTCATCCATCATATAATTTTGCCATAAAATTGACGTTAGTGGCTTACAGGTCTGCTCTGAACTTTTTGTGTTGTTTATTATTGCCTCAGTATTAACAATAATTTCACCATGGTTTCTATTATCCTCACCTCATTACAAATCACTACCAACATGTCAGATTAAATTGTGGTTACCACTTTGTCATCTGTATGTTTATTTGTATGCATTCTGTCTCTCTGCTGACTATATTGCAAAATATTTTAATAACTCACTGACCTTTCCACTCTAACAGGATGCTTCTGTTTTCTTGGATCCTTTTATTATACAGATGCCTTCTGATGGCCAAGCTGGACAGCAGTCAGGCACATCTCGCGTGGCAGCAGTTGGCCCATACATCCAGTCGTCCACCATGCCCCGGGGCTCAGTGAGACACGACCTGCCAGTAAAACCAACCTACCCAGACGGCACTGCCACTCTGCCAGCCCACGACCCACAGAGCAAGGCCGGTACAGGTGAGGAACCAGAGACAACACACTGTCTGCAATCTTTCATCTCTGATCTCAAACCTTTTTGTTCCTGACCATGACTCCAGTCTGTGTTGTGACCAGGTTGGCATTAGGACTGTCACTTCTATAATTTTATGTATAATTTTTTCAGCAAGTCTGCAGCTGCTCACTCAAAAACTTGAATTTTTAAAATACAAATATTCAAAAGATGATTTTGGTTCCCTATTTCTGTTGTGTGTGTCATCTTGGAGTGCTTTTATATTGACATGTTTATATTGACAGACTCCTCTGTCATGCCTCCAGCAGGAGCAGAGGAGTCTGGGATGACTGATTGTGATGTCACTCTAAGCTCAGAAGGTAGCTAGTTACCTCCTGGTGGTGTGTTGTGGTCTACTTGCTTTTTTTTCTTTTGCTTTTTATTTTGAAAAACTTTTGAGTTTTGCACTGAGTGGTTATGTTTTTATTGCCAGTATAGTGTGTGTCTGTACCATTTTAATTAGAAAGGCTTGAATAACTAGAAACAAAATGAATATAACATAGTTCTTTATACTCAACTTTCAACATTCATTTGTAGTGGTCTTTGCTTCATAGTTTATTCACAAAATCAGCTTTGTGGTCCTTGTAAAAAACTGGTGAGTGTTTTCAAAAGGTCATTCCAGACATATCTAGATATTGCGTAATTACTAATGCAAATTCCTAAAACCCAAGAAAGAGACTATCATGGCTGACATTGAATTTCAACACACACACACATAACATGGGTGCTGTGTAATGAATCCATCCATCCATCTATCCATCTAGGATGCTCTTTGTGCAAGTTGCTCCACATTAATTGTTTCTGCTTTGTGTTATTAAAAATGAATAGGCAATACCAAAATTTGTCATTGCAAAACAACAGCAGAAGGGTTTCCTCTTCCTCGTTTCACACCCATTTCGACTTTACTTCTAGCAGAGACATTTTGCACAGTAACAGGCTGGGGATTGTGCTGGTCTCTTTGTGGCCCTTCAGGGGGCCTCCGCCTGGGCCAACCAACAGCATGTCTAGAGCAAAGAGAGATCTGCAGCTCTAAGGCTACATTGTTTTTCTTATGTTTTGAATGCATCTTCCTCAGAAGCCATGTTCTTGCTTAAGCCTCTGAAAGAGCTGCGGGCTAAGAGAAAAGGTACACACTATTTGTCTGTGTGTGTGTGTGCGCGTGTGTGTGCTTTCAGTAGCTATGTTTCAGTATGTTTATTATTTTATGAGAGTTATCCTCACTGATAACGAAATATGATGTTTTAATCACTTTTTAACTGTATCTTTGGCCCTGTTTGCTTATTTTGCTGCTGTTTTTTAAAACTTGTTTGCTGAGCTTTCTCCTCAGTTCCTTTGCTGCCGCTCTAAATGCATCAGTTGGAACAACATAGCCTAATGTTGAGCCGACATTCTGAACAGACCAATCGGGTCTTGTTCTCACATTGTGTGTGTGTTTGTGTGTCTTGGTGTATTTGTGCATACCTCCTGCAAGACAGCACTGAAATACTATTTTCATCCACTGCACTGGAAGTGAAGGTTTTACTATCTTTGATGTGATGTTAATCGGGCAAGTTGTAGGAGCCCCATGCTCTTTTGGCTCATCTCGCTGCGGCTGTACATGGGTCTGACTGGGTCGTAGATAAGTGAAGAGGGTCACAGTATGCTACAAAATAAAAATATCTAGTCTGAATTTGCTTGAGTTTGTAGTTGGTTAAAAAAGTGTACTGTTTTATATCAAATTAAATTAATGAAAGATTCAGAAAGGGCTTTGTTTGGTTCAGAGCTGTTCTGGGAACTTTGTATCTGAATAGATAATGAAGCTACATTCTACTGTCTGTATTAATGCTTTGTTTCTTTTTGCTTTATAAAATCCTGTGATATTGTACATGAAAACATTTAAACCCCTCTTCTTTCTTCCCTTTTCTCCTATGAATACCCCAGGCCTTCAGCCGTCCAAGCTGGCAGACTGGGGTTCTTCAGGTCCTGAATCCAAAACCAATGGTTATGGTCCATCTTCAACACTGCCACGAATGAGCTCTCACTCCAGCTCTATCACAGAACAAGGTAATTACATACACACATGCCAACACCACATGCACAGTGCTGCTCACTGCAGTTTCTTCCTGTAACTGTGAAAACAGTAGCTCATGATAAAGTGGATCAAACCTTATTATATCACAACTGATTAAATTCCAACTTTGGTCTGTGGATAGATGAAACAGAACTGAAGAGGGACAGGAAGGTGCGTCCATTTTCCATGTTTGAGCCAACAGAGGCTCCCTCCACCACTCTCCGCAAAAACCAGAGCAGTGATGACCTAGTCAGGGATGCTCAGGTGAGAGGAAATGAAAAATCACTTCTTACATCCTTAACATATTCAAAGTATGCTAAGGAATGAATTACTGGTAATATTTGGTTGTTACAAGAGCAGCATACCCCGGCGTCTAATTTGCTCTGTCCTCTCATCTCTCCAGTCCGCTGCCAAGGTTCCAGTCAAGGTGCCTCCTCCTGTACCCACCAAACCAAAAGGCCCTGGTGTTGTGCCCTATGGCAAACCAGGCCTCAACACTGGCACCTTCCCTAAAGCCAAGCCCCACATCCAACAGCCCCACATCCAACAACCCCAGGCAGCTCAAGGCCGCAACCCTCTCCCACCATTACAGAGCCAGACACTCCCCCTGCCCTCCAAGCAGGACACTCCACCTGCAGCCACGGTACGGCCCTTCACCCCAGAGCTACCCTCCTCCAAAGAAGCTAGCCTGAGTAAGCCCCAGACAGTAGCGGCCAGCTCCATATACTCCATGTACACACAGCAATCTGGGTCAGGGAAGTCTTTCCAGCCTGGTCTGCAGGGCACTCTTACCAGGGCCCCAAACCGCCCTAATGGATTTGTCAGTGGTAAGAATAAACTTTTTTGTTTTTTTTTAGATTGGCGTCAGTGTCATTGAAGTGCCATAGATAAATATAATGACTTCTCTTTTAAGCTTCTGGATAGTAGATGCATTAGTTTTAGTCTCTTCTGTTATAAAGTGTGTATGCAAGTTAGGTTGTAAGGCTAGCCTTATATTTGAGATGTTCTTGTGTTAGCACAATTAAATCAAAAGACTAATGATGGAATAAAATATCTGGACTATAGCAATTCTAAATGTAAGTCATGATATAACGTAGTATAAAGTAGTATGTTGTGAATTATATTTACTCTAAGTACATCTCTCATCTGGTGAGTAAATGGAAAAGCCAAATTACAGAAATCAGTAAAGATAAAAACTAAAACCTGTTGAGTGTTGGTTTCTGATCTGATCTTTATCTCAAGCAGTCACAGTATTATAAACACTGCAGCCATTAACACCTGTTTTCTGTCTTTTTTTCCCCCTAGTGTACAGTAAACCTGTAATCCCCACCTCCCAATATCCTGAGAACCCTTACCTGGATCGCCGTTCCCCTGGCCCAGAATCTGAGGTTGACCATAGTGGAGCCAACAATATGGGTCCAAGCTCATCTGAGGGTCCACAGCCAGAAACTGAGCGCATCCCTCGTCCCCTTAGCCCTACCAAGTTGCTTCCATTCATTTCAAACCCCTACAGGCACCAGATGGATGGTGACCTTGAAGCTCTGAGAAAGAAGCTCTACAATGCTCCAAGGCCTCTAAAGAAACGCAGCTCCATCACTGAGCCAGAGGGTCCTGCAGGCCCTAACATCCAGAAACTCCTTTATCAGAAGACCACACTGGCAGCCATGGAGACCACTGTGACTACACCAACCACTCCCACCTATACTGGTGAAGCAGAGGGATCAGTTGGCCAAAATGTTCAAAGCCCTCTTAGTGGTGCTGAGAACCAGACGTCAGAGACAGGACAGAGTCTGGACAGAGGACAACTGCCATCTCAGATTCCAAGTCCTAATATTGCCATTCCAGCCCCTGCTGAACTGCCCAAACCACCTTCAGCCATCCCAGAGAGCGAGGAAATTATCCCTCCTCCTCCTCCATCCCACCCACCGCCTAAGCCAGATTTCCCACCACCACCTCCTGCTGGCTTGGAGGAGTCGGACCTCCCCCCTCCACCACCAGAGGGCTTCCTGGAAGAGTTCCCTCCCTACCCACCACCCCCATATCCCAGTGGGGCAGAGCAGGACAGCTTAGGAGAGGACACCTTTAACATGAAGGCACCTGAAGTCACTGGTCAGGTCACTCTACCACCGGTACGCTCCTCAACTGCTGAATCACACTTACTATAGAGCTATCACTTGTCTTTTGTGGCTTTAAAGATCCATCATGTTGAATGGTATTAAGAGACTTGGTCCATTTTTAAAGATTACCTTTCTTTAATTTTGTGCTACACCTCACAAGTTAGTTCCAAAAGGGGCAGGTTACAGTCGCATGTTCTACTTTTTAATGACGTGTTGGGATCAACAGCAGTGACCTGGTCTGATGTTATATAAATTATATAATCTCTATCAAGTGCTGCTATTGTTTCTGGAGAAAATGGCCTTATTCTCCTAACAGTAAGCGGATAGACACCTGACTCTCCTCCTTTTAATTGGAGGCTTTCTGTGTTGAAAATAAACACCAGTTTATATTTTCTTGTTAAGCTCTTGGCGTAACTCCTTCATTTTGAGTTGCAGGTTTTACCGCAACACAAAAAAGCAAACCAATAAGATTTGGTGTTATGACCCATTTACCCCTGAGCTCCCCACCTTTTGCAAACCGCATTTAAGACCTAGAATTTTTTTTTTATTCACTTCACCTGATTAGGCTAATTGTTCCTAATCAGGTTGCATAACTGTAGCTTTGGAGAAATGAATTTGTGTCTAACAGCTTGTGCTGATAAACTGGATTAGCAGTGCACTAAGAGCTGGAAAAACAAGTCCCTCCCCTCCTCTCAGTCCATATTGAGCACAAGTGTGTGTGAACACTTCCACTTCACAAGGACAAACTGCAGGATGAGACTCTAGATGTCTCCTTTTTATAGATTTATATTCTTCTTTATGTTGTAATGGCTGTTTAAGATAATTGTTGTGATACAAAATTATGATTATGTCTTTAGGGGAAGAGGACCAACTTGCGCAAGCCTGGCTCTGAACGCATCGAGCACAGCATGAGAGTGAAATTCAACCCACTGGCTCTGCTGCTGGACTCCTCTCTGGAGGGAGAGTATGACCTTGTCCAGAGAATCATCTATGAAGTAAGACGTTTTCTTTAGTGTTCTAGCGTGTTTAACTCTGCCAGTAAACTACCATGATATTATTGTTAAGTTTATACTAAAATATGACCTTATTTCACTGTTTGTTGATGCTAAAATGAAACGTTTCCTGAGCCTGTTTATTTTATAACCACAGGTGGAGGATCCCAGTCAGCCCAACGATGAAGGCATCACTGCTCTACACAATGCCGTCTGTGCTGGACATACAGAGATTGTCAAGTTTCTGGTTCAGTTTGGTGTCAATGTCAATGCTGCAGACAGCGACGGCTGGTAAGTTCAACTTCACTGCTAATGTTTGAATTAGATTTTTGCCTTTAAGCCTGAAACGAATCTGAATTGTTTTTTTAACTCTGAAATTTGGACAACTCTGAATATACAGTAGTCCTGTAGCATGAGCTGGCTAACAACTTAGTGCACTTCACTCTGACTGTAATTTTTCTTGCCTCCTCTCCTGCATAGGACACCTCTTCACTGTGCTGCATCCTGCAACAATGTTCAAGTATGCAAGTTCCTGGTGGAGTCTGGCGCAGCAGTGTTTGCTATGACTTACAGTGACATGCAAACAGCAGCTGATAAATGTGAAGAGATGGAAGAGGGCTATACCCAGTGCTCTCAGTTCCTCTATGGTCAGTTACAGCTATTTCTCTATTTTGCTATGTCATGCATGTTCTTCTTATATTTTTCCATTTTAATTTGTTTTGTGTCTGTTACTATCTAGACAAAAACCTAATCCACTGATTAATTTCCTGTGTTATTTTATATCGTTCTACCTTCAGGTGTGCAAGAGAAGATGGGCATCATGAACAGGGGTGTGGTTTACGGTCTCTGGGACTACATGGGTGAAAACCCTGATGAACTGTCTTTCCACGAGGGAGACAGCATGACCATTGTCCGCAGAGAAGACGAAGATGAAATTGAATGGTGGTGGGCACGCATGGGTGACACCGAAGGTTACATTCCCCGCAACCTTCTAGGGGTGAGTTAGAATATTAATAAGTGTGTTTTATTTTTATGCTGACGCATTGATGCAACATTGACATGCTCATATTCTCTTTTATAGCTCTACCCCAGAATAAAACCAAGACAGAGGTCCCTGGCATAAAACGCCACATCCCTACACATTCCAGTCTGCCAGAACTCTTGCGCACACATACACAGAGGCTTTAACAGACTGGAGATGAGAATGACACTCACGTAAAGAGACGAGGACAGACCAAACAAAATGAAGGATCAACTATGAACTCTTTCTGGCACTTTTCTACATCTACAGCAGTAGATGTATCTATTTTTTTCAAACCACACTGTGTACTCTGTACTTAAGATGCTAATTGTATTCCTTTTATTACATTGTTGTTTTTTTTCCCTTGTTTTTGTAATTATCGTCTGAACTATTTCTAAAGTGACAGAAATTGAAATGTTGGGATGTACATGGAACAAGCAGTATTTTCTATGGCTAGAAATGGATTTTTACACCCTCAAGTAGCCCTTTAAAACAGGCTTTCTGGGCCGCTGTGGTTATTTTCTAAAACACTAGGATCTCTGCATTGCATGAGGTGAATGTGTGAATGATGATGCTTTTGAAACGCTCTGTTACCATGACAATCTTGTTTTTGTGATCTGTGTTTGGTGATTGTGCCTCTGGATAACTGCACAGATGTGTTCGGTTGTTGTCTACCATGGTTCTGGCTAAACAAACGGAAGACACAACGATTAGTGGAAAAAACATTGAACCTTTTTATTGATGCCATAGAAACTGTATACATGTCTTTCTGTCACAAAAACTAGTAAAATGTTACTGTAGCAGTGAAATTGTTAGGAAAATGGAGTTTCAAACTCCTAAGAAATCCTTTTCACTAAGAAAACATGAAAACATCATGCAGTATGAATTTATTATTTTAATACAGCCATTCCATGATAAAATAATCACTAAGCTATGAAACATACTGTTTGTAAGGTCAAATCAAATATTGTCAGGTCATGTCTTAAAGCAAACAAACCCAAGTCATTGTGTACCTCTCTTAATGCAGACATATTTATTTTTGTTACTTTTTTCTTTAGGCCTTCTGTCAGAAATATAACCACAAGTGTACTGTAGTATTTCAAGCTCTGGCAATAAAATACTTTGTTTATGTAGTCTTCTAATACTTTGTACTGTTTCAGTCTTTAGTATAAACTGATATAGTCTCAGTCATCAGATAAAACTTCCCTATCCATATCACAAAAGCAAATAGACGTCAGATGAATTTTGACATGTACATTTACTGCCATCTGCTGGACAGAAGGTGAAGCTTTGTCCTCACACAGTAGGGACTGAAAGAAGTGGTGGTGCAGGTCATAAAATACACAGGTAGTAATGACTCTTCAGGTTTTCCAGCTCCCACATCCTCATTTTAGTCAGTCATCTCTAGTCAGAAACTATGAAGCCTGAAGAAGAAGTAAAGTAAGTGCTGCTGTATTTAACATAATATTTATTACTACAGCTATTACAAAATGTATAAAAACTGAAACTGTGAAGTAAACCAGTTTGGTTTAACTGTGGAATCATCTAGACATCAATATGATTAAATAATTTAGAGCCATAATGTATTTTCCAGTTGTTTTGTCACACCAGTGGGCCTGTGCATCAAATGTGTTGTGTTTGGTGTTAGAGCAAACAAGAGACAGGTGTTTTAATTACACTGGTGTTTCATTTTGCATTAATTATACTCCCATCAGTCAGCACACTGTAGATTGTTTACTGTCTTTGTACAAGGATCCAAGCCCTGTACAGTATATGTCAGATTTTCCTAATCCCCTTCTCAAGGCTCACTGCCCTGCTTATTTTCCAGCCATCCCTGCTACACCCAGTGCTGATTACCTGAATCAGGTGTATTCAGTCAGTCAGATACCAATTCATTTTGTCTTCACCCACTCTACCCTCATCTACGGTACTGTACCTTCAATTTCGGTCTTGACAAAAGTTGACCAGTGATGGAGGAATTGTTGTCTTTTACTTAAGAGGAAGTACAAACATCATACTGTAAAAATACTTCAATAAAGTAATGTGTTATAAATCTTACCTAAGAAAAGGTTAGTACATATAATCAGGAATATTTGCTTTTAGTATTAAAGTGAAGGACTATTGTTTCAACTTTACATGGATATACTCTTTTTTGTATATACTTGTGTATACTCTTATTTTGCACAATTAGAATTTTTAAAGTAACTAGTAACTTGTGCTGTTAAATAGATGTTAGTCCTCAACAATGATGTGGAGTAGAGAAGTGCCCTAAATGTGTACAGTACAGCAGTACAGTACTTGAGTAAATGCACCTAGTTAGTCTCCAGAACTGAAGTAGAACAACCAGTAGTCCAGCATTTCTATCCACTGAGCCACACTGAAGCACTGGCTAAAACAGCTCCTTCTGATAACATAACTATGCACATAACTACAAATTATGTTAAGCAGATGCTTAAAAAAATAATTTATGTCTGGAATTCCACCGGACTGGTTTCGTGTCCCACTGCATGCTATGCTTTGTGTCCAGGTCTCTGCAGATCTCAGAGTCCTAGCGACGAGAGATGGTGTGTAGCAGAAGAGCAGCCTGGTTTTTATCTTTTTCAACAATACGCTGGAGAAAAAAAGTGATAAATCTTGTGATTCAACTAGTACATCTGCAACATACTGGATGTCCACATACAAACCAACCACTCCACCTCTTCTTCAGGTACAGTTGTTGCCACGGCAACCAGTGATAACCATGCCCCTTTTTCCATAAGCTAAAGAGAAGTTGTTCTGTTGTTGGGGTTAATGGAGATGGATGTTGACAACACAAACCTCTACACTGCACAATTCCCCTTGCTGCATTACAAGGAGTGGAGATAAAAGGCCAAATTCAGCACCAGCATTGCCCACTGAACATGGCAAATCACATTTATAATGGATAAAAAGTTCTGTACAAATGAGAGAAGCAGCGGTACGTGGAAACTGCTGTTGTTTCCCTTTCTAGTTAGGGATTTCATTGATCTCTGCAGCACATACGCATGAACCCTTTGTTCTTCATGAGCAGTGTGGAGACCTACAAGGGTGTATACACACACAAATGGAGCTGTGATTCATGTTGCCATTCGCTATATAATGACTGAAATACAGTGAACAACCCCCCTGGAAATGTTATGTAATTGTGTTCCTCCTGATCTGCGTCTCTGGCTGTAAAATAAATAACTATTTGAATATTCTAAACATTTTCCTGGGTTCTCACATTTTACTGTTGGTTGTAGCTGCAGTATGCAAAGCAATACAACTTTATATTTTTGTGTCTTAATCACAACAGAAAAATAATAGACCTAAATAATATAAATTGATCCTGGGGGACTGGGCAACAATGGTGAACATCAGATTTATAATATAATCTTATAATTTGCCACTCAGTTATTTTTAAAGCTTGACATTGCGCTTCCCTCTGTCGACACTAGGTGTCAGTGTGACGCCGCCCTGCAGCAGTGAATGGGACAGGTTACATTTCTACACCTTTTTCACTCTGCTTCGTAACTGAGCGGCTTAGAGCTCACGATCCACCCGAAAAAAGTGGGACAGCGAGGCAGTCACCGTATTGTGAGCAAGTAACAATAAGCTGGACACAAAAAAAGGAGATGAATCAGTCTGCTGGAGAAGGAAAACGTGAAGAGAGCGTCGTGGGAAGGTTGGACCACCTGTGACTGCAAATGAGTGGAGAGGAGTCATCCCAGTAGCTGCGCGTCGATCAGTGGGTGTTGTGTGTGTTTGGCGAGTAAATGCGATTAAAGTCCAGTTGGATTATCTGAAACTCAAGGAAACGGACACATCCTACATTTCGGGGGGAGCTGTATTTGATTCAGGTAAGACATGAACATTTTACTCGACCGCTACTATTGTAAAACACTTAAAATCACTTATTTGTCTTGATATTCATTTCCTTCTGTGGTTTCTCGATAATGTTGTCAGTGATCCTACAGTGAGCGCTGAGCAGGTATAACGCTGTGTCGTCGAGCTTCACCTGTAATGTTACACGTTTTCCACGAGTTTCCATGTGATGTTTAAAATGTGGAATAATGACATGGAGCAATGTACAAATGAGTGTAAACTGTTTGGTGTAATGACTCATAATCTGCCTTCCTGCTTCCTTCTTCTGCATTACTGCGTTAGCACATCTGGGCTGTGTTGGCGGCTTGACTCAGTCCATCAGATATCAAAAGGGATGTGGGCAACATGCAAACTCAACACAGCCTGTGATCCATAAAACATATGACAAATATGCCAGCTGAGCTCTGTTCAGAGTGAAGGAGCTGCACACACACACACTGGGGATGTAGTAGAGTGTGATTGATCAGTTGTGGATAATCAATCATCTCCTGTGTAAGATAATGGTCTTTGCAGCTGTGATCTAATCATTAAGTCTGTTACATCTACAAAAACATGTCCCACTGAAGCAAATGAAAGATTTAATACAAACTATTATTGTCATGCTGATTCTGGTATTGACAGTTTCTTCTTGTCGTGTCTCCATTTCATCAAAAGACACTGGAGAAGGAGAAGTTTCAGCTCATTTCATCTGCAGGAATAGGTTCGGGTCAGTGTTGTGCTCTTGTAATAGTTTTACTGGACTGGATATTCTTCCAATATACTGTTAGTTTAAGCAACACAACAGTTGTTCTGTGTTATGTGTTTTATTGCCCTCTTTTTGCCTGATGTTGTAATTCAGTTTCTGCATAGAGCTTTTTCTGTGCTTCTATATTCTGCTGTTGCTATGCCCAATGTTTTCTCCTTTTCCTTATTTTTGTTATATAATGCAAATAAAATTGACTTGACTGGAGGGTTTTTTGTGTTTTTTAATACATTCCTGAACTGTCTGCAGGCCTACCGTTTTCTTAAATGAGATTGATCATGGTTTAGGGGATTCTAAATGTCTTTCTAGCTCTTTATGAAGCATGAATTTTCAGCTTTAAGGCTCCAACACATTTGGATTGCAGTTAAACCCAGACGTTGTGTTGTGCTGTGTTATGAATCATGGTAAATAACATTTCAATAAGGCACTGACTGTACTGTGTTGTCTCTTTTATTGTATTGTCAAGACTCGTTTTAAAGAGCCTACTGTCACATTCAGTGACTACACTTAGTATACAGCTACAGTACTGGGAACAAATGGAGTTCAGTTCAGTCGGCTTCCTTTTGTCTGTCTGTGAAATAAGAGCGTTTTAAAGCCGTATTTCTCTCAGTCAAAGCACAGCTCAATGGCCTTAACTGTTTCCTAGTATTTCTGACCCAGACACATCCGACTAGAGTTTCACATCATTTGGGACAAGTGTTGTCTATTGATGGAGCTGTCACTGCAGCTCTTCTATTCAGCTGGGTTTACAGACACTTTATAATTCCCTGATAAAGTCGTCCTCGGGTCCTTAGAGCAAGTCAGGGGTAGTGGATTTTAGATGACGGAGAATTGGGAATGTCATAATTACTGGCTCGTCCCTCTGCACCGCTGGACTAACAGAGTATTTTACCTCCTCTCTGCCTTTTCACCCCTGTTTTCTATTTTCTTTCTCTGTCATGTTCCTTTTGAAAGATTTCAGTCAGAATAGACTCTTTTTCTCAGGATTATAAAGCCGCATCAGCACCAATGTGGCTGAGTGATGGAACCCATTTGAGTGAAGAGCCCTTCAGTGCACTTCCACTGCCACTTTTTTAGAGGGGCCTGGGAGGGCAGTTGACACACCTTTACCATGTTTGATGGGTCTCAGTAGAGACGGTATTGCCTAAGAGAGATGGAATATGCGCAGTAATTTCTGGCCCAAAGTATTTTTGTCATACTGAGAGTAAACTGGTGAAAAGGTTCCCTTTCTCAAATAGTTAAAATTCAGGAGCTATTAGAAACATCTTGTTCTGTGGTTTTGAGGTTATACTGACACCATATGGTGTTTATGCATAACATTTTCTAAGTCTAATACATATTTTACATTTCAAAAGTATTTACGTTTGATTTCCACGCTTCTTCACAATGGTTTAATTTCACATCAGTGCAGTAGAAACATTGCTTTAAAGAGACTTTGAAGATTTATGTGACTTTACTTTTATGTCAGTGTTCCTCTCAGAGTAATGAATTTAGCAGCGCAGGAAGGCTTTTCCAAACAGTGTCCAGTCAGTTTTGTGAAACCCCACCCACAACCTGTGCCACTCAACTCTCCTTTAGCCTTTAATTTGAGTAGAGACTTAAAGAAGACTTGAAAATTAATTAAACAATCAAAATATCTTCTAATTAAATTTCTGGCTATTTTCTGATCGGTTTGATTAATATGTGTTTGGGATCACATTTACCTTTTGGCAACTGGCACAATCCATATTCATTTTCAAAACAAAAAAACTTACCACTATGGCCTTTTTATACTAGTACTCCATGAAAGTCTTAAATAGCGCTAGTGTCCTGTGGGTTGGATAGTGAGTAGTAAAGTTGTAATATCACAGCGTCTACAGTACTTAGAGTAGATTTATGAGATCCTACTGTTATTATTTGCTGTGTAACCATACATACATGCTGCTGCTGTTTGCCCTGAATACAAAACGTTCAAGCCAGCTATTGTCATAGTGTCACCCCAAAGGCATTGTTAGGGCTTCGTAAGAGCGCAATGACAAACACGTGCTAATGGCTTCACTTTTCTGCTCTTTATTTAGTTGCATCCATGCATGTGTGCAAACTGATTCCTGTTGGAGTGTGTGTGTCTGTGTGATAGAAGCAGGCTCCCTAGACGTTCAACTACTTCAGGTGCTGGAGGCATGCGTTGTTTAATGGAAAGCACTAAAGAGTGTGACTGTTTACATTTCAAACTGACAAAGCATTTTATAGACAGTGGTGAAGTATTTAGAGAGTGTGTGTGTGTGTGTGTGTGTGTGTGTGTGTGTGTGTGTGTGTGTGTGTGTGTGTTTAAAAGACACAGAGAGAAAGAGAGATGTCACCATCCTCCTAAATAAAACTGGATAATGTTGTTGCTTCACTGGCGCATGTGATGGTGACACCCACATCTCTGCTCTCCCCTCCTCTCACCAGCTCTCCCTTCACACCTCCAAAAGAGGGTCTTGTTTTGTCAGAACAACATTGGCATTCACATCACAACACACACATCTTAGAGATTATTATATTTCACAGTGTTTCCCGTCCTGGAAGTGGCTCCTCTAAGGTATGGTTGTTGATTGAACTGGTTTCAAATCTTATCGATCAATCTTCTTGACATCGACGTTTAAATGTTTGTTTGTTTTATCTGCGATATCTACATAGCTTAGTTTTATAGTCATTGTTTGGTTAGTGATATTTTTACTCATGTGTTTAGATTAGGCAGTTGAAGCTTATACACTATAGACTGCGAGACTTTGCAAAGAGACAGCCTGTTCTCACAAAGCGAAATTGATCTGCAAGAGCATCCAATAATTTATCGAGCAAATGCACTTTGCGTCTCTTTCATATCACTGTCATCATCCCTTTGAAATCTCCACATCAGGTTTTTAATAAGTTTAACCTCTGCTGCTGATCTTCATCGGCTTCCCTCGTTTTTTTAACTTCGTCCTATTGACTTTTGAGTGGTCACAGGGTTACACACAGTGGCCACGACACTGTATTTTATGTCTGTTCCAGTGACGACATGACTGCTAATGCTGTTGGTTTTGTGTATGTGTTTTTTCTTTTTTCAGGTTCCTTCATCACAGTGAAAGAGGCTCGCCTGCAAGTGTCTGTCTCAGTGTGTGGGTGTGTGCTGTGAAGGGGTGGATGTGAGTTGTAGGGTGAACATGTTTGTGTGAGTGCCACTGCATGCATATATACATTGCTTGGAGAGTGTTTGTCCCGTGAGACGTTCAGCAGAGATGCAGGGAACTGAGTCCTCTGTGCTGCGGCTTGTGCTGCTGAGCTGCTGCGTGTGTGCGGCAGCTGGCTATCCATTCAAAACACCCCTGGATCTGGATGTGACTCCACGCATCACTGTGTTGAGCAGCGGTAAGCACGGACACAAACACATGAAGGGTTTTGTTCCAAAACCAGTTTCTGGTGCATCAAATGGCATCATGCCAATGGGGTCAAAATTTCAAAAACAAAAACCAAAAACATGACGCATAACTTGAATATTAAGCTGTCAGAATTCTATAAATTCTTCTTTTGGAAAAAACACTGTAAGCACATGCTTTGTCTTCGTGTAATAAAGCAGCAACTGTCTGCTGTCTCTTTTAAATTTAGTTTTCAATTTCCTCTCTCCCCCCACCTCATCCCCCACTATCTTACTCCCTCCTGACACAGCTCTTTTCTCCTTTTCCTTTCTCTTTCCTCACTTCTCTAAATCTCATCGGAGTGCACACCACACATACTGTACATTCACTTGCTTTCGGTAATTCTCACACCTGAGAATATTTTTTAATCAGACTTTCATTATTATGCATTTATCTTGTTGAGTGAAGGCATGTAGTCTGAGGTGCCACACAGAGACAGAGGCGGATGAAGTTCTTCCCTGTGGAGCATCCAGAGACACTGACACTACTGTAGGTAGCGAAGAAGCACTGTAACCATGACAACTGTTGTAGTATGGCACAAGACAACCGTATACAGTATTTATTTTGTGCAAGTGTGGGCAAGTATATGTCTTTCCTTTAAGCAGCACTGTTATCTGTTCCTGGACATTATTTGTTGATACAATGACGTGTGAAGAAATGTTCTCACGTCTCCACTTAAACTTGGAGCCAAATTAACAAGATCTACTTGTAGAACAATATCCTCCACTTCATTTCTTCTTTTTAAACATGCTTCTCTCTCACATACCATCACTTACTTGCACTCATCACCATTTCTTTCTGTTACTCCTCTTGCTGTGAACCTTTATTTCAGTATCTGTAAATCATCGGTTAGTGCTGAAGGCTGCCCACAGGTACACGACTCATCTCCCTGTCCATCACCCTATTGCTCTCTCATCCTCTCCCCCTACTCTACCATCTGTTTTTTCTCCCTTTGAACATAAGTGCCGTGTCTTTAACTCAAAATTTTCCTCTTTAGTTTGTATGTGTCATGGTTGTTCTGCCCCCTTTTAATTCCCTTCCCTTGCCGTTACTTCTTGTCTTTGTTTCTGTTGCGCCTCTTCTCCCAGTGAGAAGATTTCAATATGCAAACTTACCACTAATCCCTTTAATCTCAGTGTTTCTTAGCAACCTAAAGCTAAAACCTCCAAACGTGTGGTAGTGAAGGTGTGTGTGTTGGATGAGCACAGTCAAACACACCTCTGTTCGCTCCTCATTGCAACTTTTCCTCAAGCAAGATTCAAAATTTTGACACAGAGAGACATTAAGATTATTAATTTAACACTTCAAGCTTTCAGGTTTGAAGTAGCTGAAAGTCTAAATGTTAGTAAAACAGAGAGCAAGAGCAGGTAAAAATTAAATCTAGTGTCTCTAAATAACTTTTCTTTACACACACTGATTTCAACCTTACTTTGGTGTCTTTTACAATCTGTGAATTTAACTTTGTTTATTCAGTACCTCCTGAAACAAGTCCGACCTTTAGTTTGAATTTGTATGTAAACCTGTCACATCACAGTCCACCGCCTAAAGGTTCATCGAGAGTGTATGTGCATATGGGTGTGTGTGTGTCCCTGAACACTGTGTACTTTGCTGATCAGCTGAGGTCCCTCTGAGGGGCGTCTCATTAAATAGAGTAATATCATCTGGCCTCGCTCTTTTTTCTTCCCTGTGGAATAAACAAAATGTGCCTTAACACACATAATCTTGTAAGCTGAGACTAAAATGGCTGTAAGATTATTCATTGTGATATGTAGTTAATATAGGCCAGATAACTATACCTGCGTTACATCACTCCCAGATAAACGTTGTTTTGAGTTCCCTGTCTCTAACTGTCAGACCCTCACACACAGGATTTTGTGTCCACATACTCAGATTACACTTCGGAAACTTGTGTATTGTCTTCAACCACAATGAGACATAACACATAGGAAAAGTTATTGTTCTGAAAGTCCCATAAAGATAATACTCTTCTTCCTCCTGCAGAGAATGAGGGATGGAAAGTAGACACCTGGTCACCCAGGAGCAGTCTGGGATGGGAATTGACTGGTGCTGCTGCTGAAGTGAGCAAAGTGGATTGTGTTTTGCAGCAGCTGATAAGAATCTTAATGATGGCTTACCTAATAACTATGTAGTCTTTCAAGGGAACTGATTTGGCTGAGGATGCAGGAAATCTGCCACATTCCCCTTTGTCCTCCTAAGCTTTGTTCTCATCAGTAGGCATGAAAAGTTGCTTAACTACTGTCAAAACTCCACCGCAGCTGATTGTTAAACCTGTTGTGCATTAGTCATACGAGATATTTTAATTAGATGTTAAATTACAACTTAGTTGTTTTTTTTAACAGCACTATTTTCTTAGATCGCCACAATTCTTGTGTGGATTTTGTTGCTAAAACATGCCTTAGGGTTGTCAGTGCCTGTGATGTGCCTGTGTGTTGAAATTGGTGTTGTGTTTAGCCAAGCTAAGTGGAGCTAAGTGATAGATCTTATGTATAAAACTTGCATAACTCTCCGGCATTTCAAAACTGTAGCGAGTGACTTTGTGACATGTTTTGTTAGTGAGTGTGTGTGCTGTATGTCTCTTTGCTGAGTGTTTGTGTGACTGAACCTCATTAGTATTGTGTCCTGTCAAACAGATGCATCCCAATATAGCCCGGAGAACTGTATGGGAAACACATACACAATGGAAAAGAAAACTTGAATCACAAAAATTGACACTGTGTAGCCTGCAGATTTTTTGCTTATTAAAAGATTGGAATCATTTATCATCAGAATTGTTAACAATCAGTTTCTTTAAACACTTTTAAAGGTATAGCTGCAGTACTATTGAGTTGAATAGGAGAAATGTCTAAAGTAACATCAACAGCATCTCATATTTTAAAGTGAGAATCAAAGATCAAGGCCTTCATACTATTTTGCACTAACAGAGAGAAGCCCATCGCAGGAGATGAATAGAGTGCTATTTCTCCATTTATTCACACACTGTCAGGGTTGATTGAAAAAGCCTTCACTTTTATTCCTTTAATGTGCTCCACCATGATGGTTAAACCTCCATGCACATTCAGGGTTGTTCTAAAAGCATTTAGTGAGATGTTTTAGTGTGCGATAATCTAACACTGTGGATTTTTCCATTATTTATTGTTCAAATGATCACATATAAATTCACATGGGAACTGACTTGTATATAGTATCACAAAACAGCACTACATATAAGTAAATTTTAAGAAAATATGTGTGTAAGAAGAAGATTCCCCTGTGTCGTTCTTTTTTATGCAGATGATAATCAGCAGCAGCAGTGGTCGTTGTTTGTGCTGAGACATGCCCAGGTGGTAAAGCATGTAGCTCTATACATCAGAATCAGGATGTTTCAACCACATGTATTCACAGAGCAACAACACAACACACAACCGCAAAATACAGTTGAACTGGCTTATTATCACTGTTTTTGATGCACTTGGCCAAAACATTTTTATAGAGTTTTACTGTATATTTAGGAAGGTCGGTTTCAATAACAATCTCTCCTCTAATCTCCTCTCCTGTCCTCGATCAGGTCTCCAGGGCTGTAAGCGTTTTCAATCCTCCGCAGTCAACTACACCACCATGTTGCTGGAGGCAGACAGTGAACGCCTCTACGTCGGAGCCCGGGGGGCTGCATTTGCTCTCAATGCTTCTGACATCTCAGCCAGTTCGCCTCTCACTGTGAGTTTGTTTGTTTCTATCTGGCTGCATATTCCTCATATCATGGCTTCATTTGCATTCTACAATGCAAAAACCTTTGAGGCAACAATATTTTTTTTTTGAAGTAAATGTATTTATTCCCACGTCAACCCTCATATTTGTGTGTTTAGTCACATTATTTTTAACACAATAACTCAGAATGACACCGGAGGAGTTGTTTGGTGCATAAACTACCATATTAATAAGAAAAGACGAGTTTAAATAGATACAAAATTCATGTTAATGTCATTCAGAGATCAAATCATGTTGGCGAGAAATAGTTTGTAATTAATGCAGTGGAATTACTTCCTAAATTAAAACTTTTTTTTACACATAATTTTGTACACATCTTATAGTTTTTCAACCTAACTTCTGTTTTACCTTTGTAAACCCCTGGATGGATTTTGTATTTTGTAATCAAGTGTACAGGTTGAATAGTTTATGCTGCACAACACACGTTTGTGTTGATGGTCTTAACAAGTGGTCTATGGGGTTAAAGGAGCTGCAGGAGCTAAAAGAAGTTGAACCGTTAAAGCTTTTCCCTTTTCTTATTTTCATCATCGAAGTTGTAATCTTTACAGCTTTTTGAGAAGCGTTTTGGTGTTTTTCTGGCGAATTTCTTCAGCTGTTGCTGCAGAGAGCAAGTTTCCTGCACTCAGTGATCAATAACAAGTCAGGAGAGAACTCAGACCTAGATCGAATACTTTGAGCTGTAATGTCAGGTGTTACCAACTCAACTAGGACTGAAATCTTAAGGATCATAACTTTAAATTGTGTTCCTAGCTGATTGCAACACTGTTACCTTTTTGTAGTGTTCAGTGAGTCACCTTCAGTGAGTCAAGTGCTCAGACTGTTCCATGTTGCAGGATGTAAAAGTTGATAATCCTCTGTCAGCTATCATGATGTGTGTTTGCTACCTGGTGACAACATGACATTAAACTGTTGTGGTATTTATGCTAATGCTGCAGTGTTGTGTGTCACTAGACTTTCTGTGTGTGCATAACACCTCTTCTCAAACACTCCCCCTTCTCCTGCTATAATTACAAATGTTAGCTTTCTTTTTTTACAGTAGAATAAATATATGCAAGCAAAAATACATTCTCCATTTATCTACTGTCAGATCTGTGGTATTTTCCTAAAATGTACATTACGCTAGTCGGTGATATATAACACAATTCTCTTACTGTATGTTATGTGCTGTGTTACAGATTGAGTGGGAGGCCTCCCCTGAGCAAAAACGTCAGTGTCTGCTAAAGGGAAAAGACAATAAGGTATTTATTTTTTCATTGTGCCTCAGTCCTTTTGTTTCATCTTTTTGTGTTTGGTTGTCTCTTATGCATTGATATTAATTCCCCCACTGTAATATTTCCTATGTCTTCTTCTTTCAGACGGAGTGTTTTAATCACATCCGCTTCCTGCAGAGGTTCAACTCGACTCATCTCTACATGTGTGGGACTCATGCCTTCAGACCACTGTGTGCATACATAGTATGTCCATTCACAACACATTACAGCCCCTCCAGTGCTTTTAAATAAACGTTATATTGAATTTCTTTTTATAATTTCTTTTTAATGTCTTCCTTGTTTACGAAATGTTTTGTCCTGTATAGGATGAGAAGAGGTTTGTGATGTCATCTCAACCAGAAGAGGGCAAAGACAAGTGTCCTTATGGCCCGACAACAGGCTACACTGCCCTGATTATAGGTAAGGCACCTCAACATTTAACATCATTTCCAGAATTTCACTCAACAACTTGTTAGTAAATTGTTTTTCTTGCAGACCAGGAGATGTATTCAGCTTCCCAGTATGAGTTTAGGAGCTTTCCAGATATTCGACGAAACTCTCCTTCTCCAGCGCTAAGGACAGAAGATGCTCCCACACGCTGGTTAAATGGTGAGTTAATCTCCTGGAATGATAAAAGATCTTTAACATAAACAGGTTAATCCTCCGCTCTGTCAGACATCTACTCTGCTGAAATAGCTTCAGTAATTTCCACTTTGTTACACACTGTTAACCTATTATCAGCTTCATTGGATCATTGTTTTACCTTTCATCAGCAACTGATTGCCCCACTTATTGTTTTGACTTTGTTATGACTTTCTCATCCCCTGACTTTTCCTTTACCTCCATCATGAGGTTGACATTTGTAATAAAAAAAAGATGACAAATATTTGATGGATTACAATGAAATTTGTTACATTTATAGACATTCATGATTTCCTCAGGATGAAACACAGTTACTTAGTGATACTAGCATCATCAATATCACCATCAATGGGTTGAAATGACTTAACATGATGGTTTATTTGGGATGGCTTTGCATTTCTCCTCCTTTTACAGATAGCCAGCTACTCAGTGACAGAATATTGTGACCAATTTAAAGCTCAAACTATAAACCAAAGTCTAAACCTGGACCTATACGTACAAAGCAAGCAAACTGAAGAGGGCATGAGATAGACACTACACAATAATGACAGTATCACAGTATAATAGATTATTAGTGAAAGTTTGGTGGATAATATGAAGAACTTGTACAGCAGTGTGTAGGATGCAGTGCGGTCAGAAGTAAATTACTCTGCACAGGCTGAAGAAAAATGGTTCATTCATTATTTAAGGACAAAAACACTATGAGTCAGTGTATCTCTGTCTTATTTTTACAGAGGCCAACTTTGTGGGCTCAGCACATGTGAGAGAGAGTTTGGGCAGCAGCACCGGCGATGATGATAAGATCTACTACTTCTTCACTGAGAGGAGACAGGAGCAGACGACAAGCCAAAGCCACAGCAGGGTGGCACGAGTGGCTCGAGTTTGTAAGGTGAGAGCAGAGGAGAGCAGAGGTATTTTAAAGGAGCCAGTGAAGCCTTGCTACTGGCTTGATTGAAGTCTTTGCTGATGATGGGAGAGGGTACTATAATAGATCAGGGGTGGAAGGGAAATGGATTTATAACAAGGCGCAGGTGTGATTAGAGGAGCAGACTGTACAGCTGATGAATGGGTTGCAGTGTGGCTTAGAGTGAGAGGGATGGATGACTGCTAGGGAGAGACAAACTGTTTAGCATTCTCTCCGTTGCCTTGAGTGATTTCCTGCTGCCCTGGAAGAGGTTAAGAATAGCGGGAGCCAACTGTACACTGTATTAACCTTGATGGCTTCTCCTGTGGCAGCCTGAAATGTAGTCAGCTCACAAGTTCTCTCTTTGAAAGTTTATAAGCATAAGTGTTTTGTTCTTTTTAATAGACATGCCTTGTGGCATCTTGTGTGACATTTGCAGTTTGCCACTGGCTGAATACATTTAAAAGTAAAAATGAGGGACCATGTTTGTTGATTTCCACAACAATTATGGCCTTGAGTCAAGTTCTCCCATTTTGAACATGTCAAAAAAATGCATCAAGAATATGTGTTGGGATTTGTTAATGTCAACTGTGTGTGTGTTACTGTCACATCCAATAAGAAATGCACTTCACATTTCAACTTACTGATGACAAACACACGCATACACAAACACTGGAGAGTCTTACTTGTGGGATTCCGTAGCCTTATTCAACAAGTTGTTATTGCTTTCTCTCACCATCTGTTTCACTCTTTGGGAGATGTACTCTTTTTGTGTGCCACCTTGAGCTGAGAATTCAGCCTGTTTATTTCTTTTATCCTGGCTCTTACCCCACATGACTCTCTCTTCTCCCTTGTTCTTGTCCACCTCTCTTCCCTCAGGGGGACAGGGGAGGGCATTTAACTCTGCAGAAACGGTGGACGTCGTTCCTCAAGGCCAGGCTGATGTGTTCTTTGCCTGAGTATGACTTCCATTTCAACATGCTGCGTAGCGTGTTCGTCATGCCTGGCCACACACCGCAGGACACGCTCTTCTATGGCATCTTTGGCCTGGAGTGGTGAGTGGGAAATGTGTTGCTGAGATCTACAACTGAAGAGGACTGAGTGTGAACAAATTAAATGGCCAATGCAGAAAAATACAAATATTGATAGTAGTAACAAAGTTGGGTTTAACTTAATAAAAATATTAACTTTAATGGCTTTTTGTTGAAGCTTGATAGAAACTAGTTTAGATGGAAACTAAATGTATCCACAGACGTTAATGTTATGAGAGTTAATGTTATGCCAAAGCAAAAGGCTTTGTGTTGAACTAGTTGTCACCAACTACTCAGGCACCGCCTCTTCTGTCTATTACTGTACCTCAACTTGTACTACACCTCTCTGAAACCATTTTGTAGTTCCCTCCTCCTTCCTTTTCTACTTGTCGCAGTGATGTATGATTTCTAATCAGCTTCATACCATCTCTGTCAGTGCCCACTCCCTTGCCCCTCCCATGTGCTTTCCTCCATTTGTCTCTTTCGATCATTTCAACTAGGTGAGCAACCGATCTACTGTACTTCTACTGCTGTCACTATGGCAACACGGGGTTTGCTGCTGTTATTGTTCGCGGCCTGTGCTCTGGTCTTTCTCACTGTGTGTGTGTGTGTGTCGTTGTCTTTAGGAAAAACGTGAAGGCGTCTGCAGTGTGTCGCTTCTCTCTCTCTGACGTCCAAAAGGCCTTTGAAGGTCCCTACATGGAAAGCCAGAACTCTGACTTTAAGTGGAAGGAATACACAGGAAAGATCCCTGACCCACGACCTGGAACGGTAAACACACACAACATACACAGGAAAAGGCACTGCCGCCCACTGCTGCATCATAACATAGAAAAATGTCTCATAACTCTTCAGGTGAAAACAGACAGCAGATGAAACTGATAAAGGGAGGAAGCAGAGGGAAAGAAAATGATAGTAGAAGATGCAACCTCAAGCAAGAGACTGTACCGCCTTATGTCACTGAAACCCATAGCTTTGTCAACAATGGATTTGTGAGACAGCCATGGCTGTGGCATCAGTGTCACACTTTTTAGGGCTTAATTTTAACTTAACATAAAGGAGAACTGGCCAAAGATTTTAAATTAGGAGTGTGAAAGCCTCTTAGATGAGTTGGCTCAAGTCATTTGAAAAGGAAAAAAGAAGAGTTGATTCCTTAGTCAGGTGCAGAGAAAGCTGAGTCGCCTGCATGTCAGCACAAGCTGGCTACTGAACGCACACAGGGTCATTACAATGAGCATTACTTTACAACTACTAAGCACTGAGTGATAAGTCTCATTCTCCCCAGACTGAATTTTTCTTTTCTACCATTTCTTTGTTGATCCCTCAGTTTTCCTGGCAGACCAGTTTGCTAAACCTCATGATATACTCTCTGCCCTTCAATATCTGCCTCTATTTTTAGAGAACTTTATTGCGGATGAGCTAAAATGTTTTTCTTTTACTTGCAGCCCACATTGTGCCTTATTGCTTACTCACCATCTCTCCATTCATCGCTTGCTTTTGCTTCTTTTCCTGCAGTGTATAACTAACGCTCTGAGGGCTAGAGGCATAAACGTCTCCACCTCCCTGCCCGATGATGTGCTGGACTTTGTCAGGAGGCATCCTCTGATGTCCCAGCAGGTCCAACCTTCAGATAAACGCCCACTTTTGTTCAGGAGAACCACAGACTACACACATATGGCTGTACACGTGATCCAAGGCTTAGATGGACAAACATACCATGTATTATATATGGGCACAGGTGAGTATGATTTCACATCATCGTCAATTGTGCAATCTGTTAAAGGTTTAGTTCAACAATTGAACAAATACATTTGTTTGTTTTCTTGCTGAGAGTTAAATCAGAAGATTAAGACGACTTATATCTGTATGTTAAATACAAGTGTGCAGTCATGGGTTAGCTTAGTCTGGAAACAGGTGATCTGGTTTACTCCACCAGCAACAAAAAACATTTTGCTTTTATGGCGGTTTACGTCAAGTCAAGCACATAGACGGCCTAAAGTTGTGTTGTCACTGTTGCCAAGTTAACTGTATCAATTAGCAGTTATATAAACTTTTAGACATATTTCTAGGTAGCTTGTGTTTTCCACTTATTATAGTATGCTATGGAAATTAAAACCCAGAAAGAGAAAAGGTTATGAGAGTCGCCAAAAGACATCTATACTGTAGTTACATATCACGTTTCACTGTCCTATGGCACTTTATTGTCTTTGAAGTATATTTTAAATTGTTCCACTGAATTCAACCTAATTTTGTCAAAACCTAATGTACTCACAGGTTTTTGGAATAGGAAACCCTGGTTAACATGAACATGACAAAGTCACATCTTATTATATGTTCTCACACAGTCAAAAGCTTATTTCAGTCCAGAGTTCTGTAGACTACTGTGCCTTTCACTAGCATAACACTGCTCTTATGTTTCTCTTAGCAATGCAGACTGAAACTGCCTTAGGTTATTATTATTTGTCAGAAACATCAAATATATCCAGTATGTGTTCTACCACTTAAGGACAGAAAAACAATGCATTCTCACAAAACAAAAAAAATGTGCACGAACAAAACAAATTGAATTTTGTTGTTTTCATTCTTGCATTAAAATAAATGAAATAGACACAAATGAATTAAAAGCATTGGCTCTCTACAAGGACATAACGTACATTTAGAAATTTGCTGCCAGAAATGCATTTAGCTTATAGTACATACCACTGCATATTTGTATGTTCTAATATTCTAATGTTTCTTCACTCAGATGAAGGGTGGTTACACAAAGCCGTAGAAATTGAGGGCTATTTGCACATTATTGAGGAACTTCAACTGTTTGATGAAACACAGCCCATCAACAGCCTAGTGATATCTGCCAAACAGGTAGTGTTTGACCAAAACATTCAAACACACACATCTGAGTATTTATCACCATCCTACAGTTTTTAAAGCTGCTCTCTTCTCCCAGATGAGCGTGTATGCGGGCTCTCCATCAGGCGTGGTGCAGCTGCCACTCTCTAACTGCGGCAGATACACTTCCTGCTATGACTGCATCTTTGCCAGAGACCCTCACTGTGCCTGGAACGGAGACCAGTGTGTGAACATAATGACACACGCAGACAGGTGGGTAAATGCGTGGCATATGTGATTGGATCAGGAGATGAAATTGCCACAAGTGTGCTCTTTTTTGAATGTTTGAGTAATGTTAAGTATCACAACACTGTTGACTGTGTTAACATACAGTACCATGAATCTGTGTACTTAAGGTGCACTGATTAATCAGAGCAGTCATGTTAACCCTGTAGAAAGTTGTTAAAATGAAAGATATGACTTTACATTACAATATAGCAAGAAACAGAAACATGAAGAATTTAAAATATGAGTATATGTACCAGCTATGTTTATTCTTTGCACTAATATGCTTGTTGTTTGCTGTATATTTTCATGCCCTCCACAGGTCCACTTTAATTCAAGACATCCAGAATGGCAGCAAGGGATGTGAGGGAACAAACGATGGTATGAAAATTCCAGTGGTGTTCTGTTAGAAAAGTTAGCTTTTAACACAGTAAATGATGAAAAAGAAATTAAAAATAGAGATCTTAGGAAGGACTCGAAAAATGCACAGTTGTCATCAGATGGCATGAAAGCCTGTTTGAAAGTTGATTATGCACTCTGTGTTGGCAAAGTCCTCTCCTCCCTTCTTTAATCACATTTTGCCATTTCTGGAGAGAAATCTGTTTTGATATTCAAGACAGGCGAAGTCCTCCTCTCACTTCAGTTTCAATCAGATAAAATGCAGCGTCTTCTGCCCTACTTGCTGTTCTGTACAAAATGAAAAAAACATGTGATGGTAGGAATTAAAATATTTTCTAATTGGAGTTTATTGTTCAGTAACTTTGAACATCCTTTGGAGAATTTAGTGGGTTTTAAGCAAATGGATATAAAATGAGTCAGTGAGAAGGTTGTGAGTTTTCCTCTAATGTGAATATTTACGGCATTAATATGTTTGTTTCAGACATTGCTATGCGGAGCCGCTCTGTGCGGGTGGGTGATGATGTGCTGCTGCAGTGTGAGCTCAGCTCCAACCTGGCAACGCCTTTCTGGACTTTAGATTGCAGCGAGCTGCAGGGTTACGACCTCAACTCTGGCTTCAGAACTGGCACAGACGGCTTGTTGATCATTGAAGCTCGACAAGCCCAGAGTGGGCTGTATACCTGCTACTCTGTTGAGAACAATATCAAGGTCCCCATAATCACTTACAATGTCACCATCCAACCAACCATCCATCCTACACCAGTGCCTTCCAATGTTGTCGAGACCCTGTCAGCACCCACTGAGCTTCCATCCTCTGAGAGGCCCCTGCCACCACCCCTAGCCCCTCTCCTCCCCCATTCAGTGCTGCTGTCCCCTAGGAACATGGAAACCATGTACCTGTCTCTCATCACCATCCTCGGAGGCCTGTGTGTGGTCCTTACTGTGGTCCTTATCTACGTGGGCTTCTGCCTGCAAGTGGGACACAGAGGCAAGTACTCATTACGCGCTGCAGCTGCTGCATATCCGAAGAGGCACAGCAAAAATAGAAAACAGCACAGGAGCTCCTCTCACATGGAGCTGAAGACGATCTCAGGCCACTGCAACAGCAATGGCATTTGTAATGGAGTTTCAAAGCAACATAATGGCAACATCCAAGATGGAGGATTTCTCCAGATAGTCCCTGGTGAGGGTCAAACTTCACCCAATAAGGAGCTTCTGCCCCCAGCCCCTCCTCTCCCTCCCACACTTCAACATCCCTCTCCAGAGTGTAACATCCCCAACGGGCTGTCTGCCACACTGCCCAGCGTGCTGAGGAGGATTAATGGGAACAGCTACATGCTGCTGAGGCAGACTGACTCTGAAAACACATCACCTTACTCCTTTACTGAGGAGCTGAACAAGATCTTAGAGAAGAGGAAACACACTCAGTTGCTGCCCAAGCCGGATGAGAGCTCTGTGTAGAGATATGTAGCTCCCCCTGTGGTGGGAAGACTTCTGTGTTATTATCTGGTGCTGAAGTGCCTGTTACGACTCTTTATTGTTGAGGACTAGACCAGTGAGAGAGTCTGATCTACATTCGTTACTTTGGATTTTTTTTTTTTTTTTACCTGTGCAAAATCTCAAGATGTGGAATTTCCTTATTTTTAATCTGAATTCACTAATTTCCCAAAATATAAGACTGAGAAATCCCAGTAAAGAACTAAGCTCAAAAAGGAAAAAAAGTAATCTACCTCACTTCAGTACCACCAGAGGGACACGTCCATTCACACTGTGGTCTGAGGACTGAGATCACAGTCACAGAAGAATGTCTGAGCCACAAAACGCAAAGCGGGGTAGCCTACACAGTCTCCAGCATGTTGCTGAGCCCCATGTGAATATAAATACATGTGAAGACATCTGCTGCAGGGCGACCATATTTGGATTAATTCAAACTGGAGGACAGCTAGCCAATGTTTGTTTGGACTGACAAGTGCCTAGATGGCCTATGCATTTTTAAAACAGGACTTTCACACATTTAAAATATTAACGGAATAGATGTGTTGAGCGTTGGAATTTGGTTTACAGTGTTTTCACTTTTACTACAGACGTAACACAAAATAATATACTGTAACTCATGATGCCACATAACACGTCCATCACTGGGAAACGGTGAACTAATCATTATTTAATATTGCTAATAACTATAATTTAGAGTTAGTTAATTAACCAAATTGAAGATTTCTTAATATTTTATAATCATCTACAACTTATTTATTTATTAACATATTAAATATGGTTAAAATTAAATCGATTACATTGTCCTGCCACAATTAATTGTTTGTTGATATTTACATAATTTGTCAGTAAAATATTTGTAAAAAACAAAGTATTTACCATATGATGGCCTTTCTAATTTTTCAACTAATGTCTGCTACTAGGTAACAAATGGTATTTGGTCCATAATATGTATAAAGGTCTTACATATTAATATATGTATTATTATATATTATTGAAAGAACAAGGACATTTATTCTGTTATTAGACCCCTAAAGAAATAAAGAAAAATAAGAAATATTAAATAATGATTATTTCACCAAATAATCAACCTGAATAAAGTATGACAGTATTATTGATTTTATGCACTTTAAATACCAATAGTAAAGCACTTTGGAAAGTTATTGGTTGCTATTATGGTATTTGATGCTGCAACCTGTCATGAACCGGTGGACCAAAGGAGCTTTCCGATGGGATGTTTCTCAGTGCGAAGAGCTGCAGCAGAGTTGTCCACTGATGTGTCGGCTGGAAACAAGTGGATTAGAAGCAAAACTGACCGTTTCTCAGATGAGCCTGAATCCCCCACTGAGTGACACCCTGCATGAGACCATAACATAGGATGACAGCCAAAAGCATCTAAGGTAAATAGTTTTTCTTTCTTATGAGCACATCAACTAGCACTTAAAGAAATACATCGTAGAGTTAGACGGCACCAGTGTACTTGTGTTTAAAAGACTGGTTACATACATGTACAGCGCAGTCATAGTTTACGCTGTGACAGTGTTTATCTCACAGTTTACTGGACTTAAATCCACTGATGTGCTAACTGCTAACAGCTTGTTGATGTGACTGCTGGGTTGTTTATAGCTTGTGGAAAAGTTTAGGTTCAGAGGTTCAGAGATTCCCAAATAAAAACATCTGGTATAGTATTATTCACTATAATGCATCACATAGACAAATTAACAATCTGACAGCATTAATCATTGATGAGAGAAACCCAGTGATAGAAGACATAAAAGCAAACACTTAGGCTTTATTTTTTAGATATCAGCTTGACCGATGAGCTTCTAGTGACTTCTAGACCCTTTGTTTTGCCGGACAGTCTCAAAACTAAAGGATGTTCAATCTTCACAAATGAGAAGCAGCTTGAAAAGCAATTGATTATCAAAATGTATCTTGTATCTTTTTTTTCACTTTATACTATTATAGTAATCACACGATTCAGTCTGATACTCCATCTGTTTTATTTTTGTTATCAAGCTGCTCATGCTGCATCTCATTGCTCTTCTGTCAGAGGGCAGTATTAATTAAGCACTTCTTATGACAAGTTTGACCTTATTGCAGAAAGAGGGAGAGAAGAGACAGCGTTAGAGATCCCCAGAGATTTGTGCAATACAACACTCTCAAGCTTGCAGTTATTTTATCATACTCTTCAACTCAGGATGGTTTTGTGTCTTATTACCCTGATCAATAAATCATAAGGTGAACAACAGCTCAACCAACATTTGCTTACATGTACATATAGTAGACAATGAACATGCATTCTTCATTGATGATCTTGCAGCACACTTGTGTAATCACACGTTACACTGAAGAGAACAAGCCTGCGATGTCAGGCTGCATGAACGCTATGCACAAAGCTTGAAGTCAGTGGCACTGATCAAAGACATGAAAAGAGAATCACGTAGCTGCAATCTCCACCCATTAAAACTGTTCACTTAAGCCCTTTGACCTCATTACAAAGCACAAAGGAACACAAGCAGCAGTGGTTCCAATTTGTGTTAGTAACATGTAAATAGTTTTGGTGTTGAGGCCAGCTCAGGCAACTTATAGTCAGGTCTATTGCTGTTTTTAAGGAAACAAGGCAACAGTGGAGACACATGGTGGACACTAATGCCTGAATAATTTCCCACCTTTCACTCTCTTTCTCTTCCTCCTTTGTTTGCAGGCTGGATGAGCACAGGTCAGTCTCTTAAATTCATTCGCAGGGATGCCATCTCCACACCAACATCAGGTGCTAGGACTGGGAGCAGAGATGTTCTATTAATGAAATGAAATTCTGTTAGTGAAATAGAATTCACCATCATTAATGGACAGTGTAACCAGAGGAGAAAGAGAGGCTGGACAAGGGCTACAGTGTGAGAGTCTCTGCACTAAGGCACAGCTCTGCTTCCCCTACATTTGGAATGAAAAGTGTTGGCTGCAGTGTTTTACCAAGCGCCATTTGTTCTTTAGACAGTGGCTCTTTGTTTGCAGAGAGTATCCTTGCCTTTGTTTGATTCCGATTTGTTAAAGCAAACCCAGCATATAATGACTCTGTTCTTATACTTGCTGCATGAATTATGTTTCGACATTGTTATTTCTTTCAAATCAAGGAAACAAGGATGACTATTAAGAGTGCCAAGATTGATGTTTAACAGTTTTTTGTCAGTCTATATTGTGGCAAACCCAAAAGAAATAATTTTAAGCATTGTAGGGATTTTATTTAGTAATTTTGTACATTGTGTTTTGGAAGTTATTGTCATTGTTGCTGTTGAAGTGACACTTTAGGATGGTCACAATTTGCCTATGTTGCTGAAGATGTGATAAGTAGAAGCACGGTAGCCAAAAAGCATGCAGAGCCTATACCAGCTCCACAGCATATAATATTAATAACTCACTAATGGGAAAAATACACCAATTTACAAATTCACTATGATATAATAATTAGGAATCATTCAGCTTTTGTGTCACTGTAATTTATGTATATTAGTTTCTATTTGCATGTTACACCTTGCCTTGCTTGCACACACACACACACACAGAGCAAATGCAATGCCTCTCAGAATAACAGGGCAGTGTGTTCCTTCACATTTCAGCCACAATAAAACTTTGTACTTCAACGTCTTCCTATACTCATCATTTCTTTTGTGTATTTATAGGGGGACCAGGTAGATGAAACAAATCATTGCCCTGTCAGCTTATTGGAGCAGAGCCCTGGTATGCTATAAGAGGAGGCTTAGCAAACTGTCATGTGCTAAATAGTGTCAGACTCTCAAGAAAAAGGAGGTGTCTACATTGGGAAACATGCCCAACAAACACTGTGTGGCACAGGCTGGTACGGAAAATTTTCCTGGGATGTTGGAGTGCTAGCACTGGTTCAAATCCAACAGGACAAAATCCCAGCATAAACCCATATATGCAGCAATTGTCCTGTGTCTGTAATTACAGAAAATATTACTATAGTCGATGACTTATAAAACAACAGCTTTGATTTTCCTTTCCATCCTTTAAAAATGTCACAGTTGACATACATCACAGGTTTTTCCAGCATCCATATGACCTTTTCTCATGTTCTTGGTTGAATGGGAAACGCCCATCTTTCAGACAATAAGTCTTTTTAATATATCAGCAGCAGCACGACAACACCTATAAATAGGACAGGTTTGTCATGTACAAACAGATAAACACACTCAAAGGGTGATTTGTAAAAGTGCCAGGTAACTGCAGTGTGTACAGCTTGACGTGATGATGTTATTTACTTAATGCTGCCTCAGTTTAATCTGGGTCAACAGGAAGCGCTTGTTGTGCCTCTTGAGTGGCACACTGATGTATAATTTATTCACTTAAGTGTAGAACAAATAACACGCTGCTGATCTGATGAGCAGCTGATGATGGTTTGTGGCCTAAAACATCACTGCATGTTAAAAATGTTGTTAAAAACAGTGTGTAGGTGTTGTAGTGGTCTAGTTACACATATGAAACATCACTCAGATGAACTAGGGCAGCGGCTCACAGCGGTAAGGACTCGTAAAACAGGAAAAACATATTATTAGTAGCTTTTCTCGGCCAATCTAGCAGCATGGCTCCAGGCACGGCAACTTTAGATTGAAATGTCGGAGCATTTACTAAATGGATTAGCACAGACATTTATGTTTCCCAGATAATGAATCCCACTCACTCATTACCCTCCTTTATTTTCTGTAGCAAAACAGTGAGGTTAAAAATTGTGACTTTAAGTGAAATGTATAATCTGATGCACATTTACTGTATTTAAGGATGATTATCATTACAATGGTTTTGCTGACGCCTTATCTTTTTATCTAATGAATAAAAAATTAATTTTATCCCTTACATTCATTAATCATTAACGTACAATTATTAAACTATTAAAAGTGCCTCTTATGGGTTAGAGTTGTTCTGCTCTTTTGTGTCCCCTGTTTCATACATTTATTATTTAGCTCTGATACACTGACTGTGATTTTTCTGTCAAACACTCCAACTTATGGAAATAACCTGTCAGGTAATGTAATCTGAGGTATCTATTCTATTCCTGGACTAGATTTACATCTCACACAAAAGTGATTTCAGCAGATCTTAGATATTTGATAAAAAATACATCCCAGGAGAGACAGATGAAAGGGCTTTCTTTGACAGATAAGAATTAAAAATAGATTTTAGCTCGCAGACATCAATCACATAACAAGGTTACCTTCAGTCAGACAGAGAAAAGGTGTAGAGAGGTGTAGAAACCATATTGGTGTGGGTGATAGCTCCCACTCTTCTTGTTTTTCCAGTTTTTCTTACGTTGGTTCTTTCATTTCTGTACTTTCTTTGTCATTTCTTTGTATTTTTAATCAGTTGTTATTAGACGCTCACATTTAATTCTCATTTATAGGTGAGTAGGAGTGGTTTTGCATTTGTTGGAGAGGGTTTAATTAGCAATGGGTGTGACAAGAATGAAAACGTCAAGGTGTACTTATGAAATCACTTAAGGCTCATACGTAATTTTCCACCCATTATTGCGCAAAACTACTGGTTACACTCACTGCTTTTTAAGATGGACACAATATAACAAAGAAAAGTAGTATTACTGACTTTAATCCTGTACAATGTCTGCAGGTTATTTTTTATTCTCCTTTCCCTCATCTATTCATCAACCCTCTGACTCTGACATTCCCAGAGTCTCTATTCATTGTCTTAGTCTTTGGTGCCTTTGTGATGTTGGAAATATCAGACAAAGATATTAGAGTTTTGACGGTAAATGAATTAAGAGGATCTGAAGCCTCAGTACAGTGAAGGACATTAAAACTAAAGCTGCTTGGACAAATGTGACACAGAATTATCTTTAATTCCTTCACTGTGGTCTCAGCCAAAAATGGATAAACAAGAAAGCTAAATGTTGTATCCATTCAGTTTGTAGATGTAATGAAAACTCGGATGTTGTTCAGGTTTCACTGTCATTTATATGTGCAGCCAACAATAATCAACAAAACAGACACACAATAATCTTTCCGCTCTCATATGGTTTTGTCGATGTCTGCGAAGGGTGTCTGTTAAACTGACAAAGGGAAACGTGCCACTCTGCACTTTTCTTTTCCCAAAGAAACCAATACTTCACCCAAACAAGTAGCTCATCTGCCTCCTCCCAGACCGGTTTGATGCCAAGAAAGTCACACGTATCTGCTGTCACACACACCACACTGCCATATATCAATCAGCACTTTATCTGCTTCCTCCGTTCAGCTCAATCAGCTTTCTGTTTGTCTGTCACAGTTTGTTTTTTTTTTGTCTGTCAAACTTTTGGCCACAGCACACAAACCAAATATATCAGATAAACATGTCAGTTTTGTCCAGAGGACTCTGAAAACTGGGTTAATTAAAATATATAACAAATATCAATTATCAAACCATTTTATTGATTATATTAATTTAATATTACATTAAATTAATGTAAGTTAGGCTTAACAACATTTGGATTTGGCTGCAGTCAAGCAGCAGCCGTGTTTGTCCAATTTTTCCTTACTGCA
>OMLM01008409.1:0-10357 GCA_900302695.1 Helostoma temminkii
AACTCCCTTTTTAACTTTAAACTTTTGTCTGCGTAGAAGACTCATCATTACCACGAACACATTGGAACCTATCTGACAGATAAGATTTAAACCAACATAGTGCTGTTCCTTTAATCCCAATGACATGTCCCAGTCTGTGTAATAAAATGTTGTGATCTATAGTGTCAAAAGCAGCACTGGGATCTAACAAGACAAGTATAGAGAGAAAACCGTTGTCTGAAGCTAAGAGAAGATTGTTAGTGACCTTCACCAGAGCTGTTTCTGTATTGTGATGTACTCTAAATCTTGACTGGAAATCTTCATACAGGTTATTCCTGAGCAGGTGGTCACATAATTGCTTAGCAACTACCTTTTCAAGGATTTTAGATATGAAGGGCAGATTGGATATCGGCCTATAATTAGCTAAAATCAGTCATGGTCTCATTTCAATTTTTTATGCTCTGTAATATTTATTATAATCGACCAAATGTATCATATTAACGTCTGAAACTGTGCAGAGGTTTTTACCTGAACGACTTCATGGTCATGTAAAACTTGAGGAGTCACTGGGTTTACTCAACTTCTCACCTTGTGACACCTTAAACCAGGGAGAGAAACAGGTGCAATAGATGCTGGTAAAATGACAGAGTGACAGGCCAAGGAGTGAGTGAGGCACAGACAGAGAGATTACTAGACCAAATATAGGCAGAACCGGGGGCCAGGCTGAAAACCATGACATCACTAACCAATAGTGCAACATGTTGTGTTGCAAATGTGTCAGACTGATAATTCTTTTGCATCAGATGATGTCTGCTCTCTAAAAAGACACAGTGAATTCTTAGTGTGATTGTCAACATAACATATAATGCATATTTGACATTTTTAAACAACCTTTAAGGTTAACTTTCACCTTCAACAAAAACTGTTATTTACTATATAATATACAATAGTATTATTATAATAGTATCATAATATAATATATAATAGTATTATTTATTCAACTATAGTACTTATAATACAGGGGAAGGAAATTGCTGACTCTGCATCAGGCTAGCACACCAGCATCTCATATGGCATCTTAAAGCTCCATTATCTCAATGGGTCTGCATGCTCAGTTCCTCTGTAAAGCATCACTGGTATTATCTTTCCCCCCTCTCCCTCTTTTCCTATCTTTAATTTCTGTCCATTCTCCAGGGGCCAAGTGAGTCATGCCATTAACACAAAAAGCTGCTCTGCTAATCGTTGTCCAGTTTCTGTCATGTCCACTTTATGTCGCTGTTCAGCTGGAAACAAGCCTTTTAGCTACTACTTTTGTCCCAGACTCTGAATATTTGAAAGGTTCTTCTCCTCTCTACCTATGTCTTGCAGGACAGCTGGACATCTGGACAAAAATCAATTCAGTCATTGCTTGTTATGAATATGTCATGTAGAAAACAGATTGTCCACCATTGAGCAGCCCAGATGCTGTTCTTATCCATGCTTTGAAACTGACCTACAAAGTGTCAGTAAACCATTATGAAATAGTGATTAATGACAAAAAAAATCACAGCATAAAAAAATCTTTCTAACATTAGTACCATTTTAGATTTCTTTTTTGAGGTTAATCAAACAAAGCATCTTCAACTAACTTAAAATTTATTTTAAGTGCATTTCTGTGTTACTAGAAGTGAGTATGTAATTTAAGTGCACATCACTTAGGACAATATGTTCTCATGATGTAAAAATAAGTCTGTGACTTCATGCAGTCTTTGCTAGATGCTTGAAAACCCCTAACACCACAGAACAAAAACAGAAAAATTCCACCACCCACTATTATCTAAATAGTAGTCAATTTGCTATTTTAAATGTTTTGTGCATTATACTGTGCAAACTGAAAATCTAAAATTGTATTTTTCCTGTTTCAAAATAAATCAAGATGCAGTAAAATGTGCAGAAAGTGAAGGGGTCTAAATATGACTAAATGTAACTCCTACATGTCACATACATGGTGGCACAGCATCAGTGTAACATAACATCAGAAATAACAACTATTGACGATATTTTCATTACACACAAATTTATTTTCATTAAAGGGATCCAAGGCCTTCACAAAAGGGTTGACTCTTGGTAGCTATACAGTACTAACACAACACACAACGACAACAGAAACAACACAGAGGATTTATGTGAACGAGTGACAAATAAATAGGAGCTGAAAGACAGTTCATATAATATCAAACTGAGATGCATCAACAAAACCTGTAGTCAGAGGAAAGTGAGCAGAGGTCAGAACCCTGCAAAGTACAGTAACAGTGTTTGTACAATACTTGATTGATATCCGTAAATAGCTGATTGTCTATAGCGGCGTATTTTGGTCATGCACAGTTTATAAAGTCATTGCTATTGTATGGACAGTGTTGAAATGATTTCACAGTTTTTCATTTTGATCTCCTCTACATCCAGCTATGATTGTCAATGTTTTCTTAAGTGCATTTGTAGGTAGCCTCTTCTTGTTTGGTGTGTAATGATGCTTGATTGTCACTGGCTGATGGATATGTTTCATTTGTGATGTACAAATCAATAAATCACTGCTAATGCTAATATGTTTGATAATGACTGCTAGGCTAGTGTCTTCAATTGAACTGCTTTTTGTTTTTAAGAAGTCAGATTTAAAAAGAAAAAACCCTCATATTTACTAAATTTAAATATGACATTGCTTTACTGTAGTTTTTGGCAAAATGCTGTAATAACTGTGAGGAATCTGTAATATTTTATATCAAGCCTAGTGTCAGACAGTTACCTGTATTGGCAAACTATTACCAATATTCCCTAATAATAATTTATTCTGATAAATGTGCTTTGAGGGTGATTTGATTTCACAGCATGCTACATTCGTCCTTCCGATAACATCTGACGATATTCCACAGTTCTCTTCATCATACACAGACGTCTGTACAAAAATATGCAGTATCAGTGTAATATTTCCAGTAGGATAGGCAGGATTTACTCTTTTTATGGTACTTTTTTATGTTTTAGTAAAAGTGATTGCCATAAGCAAGTTAAAATCTTCACAGTAGCCTCACACAGCTTATGCTTAGGGAACAAGCTAGCTATCACAATATCATTGAGCTGCTCAAGTAACAAGAAACTGTGGTTACACTTCACAATACAGACATCTGCTGGCATTTACTTAGTACTACTCATCATTTGGCATTTCTGCTCTGCAGAAATGAATGTAGGATATTCTGCTGCACATTTTAGCAAAATATCCAACTTTTTCCGCCTTGTGATGTTTGCAAACTTCAAAACTAAACAAAAACTTCATAATGCAGTTTGTAATTATTTCTGAATAGTATTGGGAGACACTTAAACACTTGATGTTTGTTTTTTAAAATTAGAGGTAACATCAGGTGACCTTTCAGTTCATTCAAATATAAAACCTATCTGACAAAATAACCACCAGCACATCTCAGTGTATTATGGGGATTTGGACAGACATGTATCAGATATTTTTCACTATGTTCCGTTTGATTTTGCTTTTAGAATATGAAATTACCAGTCTAAGTAAAAGCAAAATATTTAACAGCAAAATATGGTGACATTATGACAGGTCTACTGTTAATTCTCAAATAAAAGATTATTAAATAATGTACGTCCACAGAAAATGTAACCTTAACCTCGTTTTTTGCCTGACCCTAATCTGTCTCTAGTTTAAGTCTGACTCTATTTTAACCCTAACACCATTTCAATCTTGTCCAATTACTATTCCTGGCCTCAGCAACTATCCAAAAAGTGCAATTCTAAGCAAATACCAGTATGACCACAGTGCTGTCAAGTGCAACCAAAGCTGCTCTTGGCTGAATTTGTAAACATTTAATGCATTTTGGGGTCTGCAACTCATCAAGGCCCCTCTATAGCTCAGTCCTGTACTTCCTTAAAACCATTGTGCCCTCCATTTTGCTTTCCTGACACTTTTTTACATGCCCCTTTTTTCCTTCTTCTTATGTTGTGCCAGTTGGCATGATTGTCTGTTGTTTACTGCAATCTGGCCCAGTACTGACCCAGGTTCTGACTCATGCTCTGCTGCTCAGTTCCTGGGACCTGGACCGGAACTGAAACACCTGGTGATATGAGCCCTGAATGAAACACAGGCACAAGAAAGACTTTAAATTACAGTGCATTTCAGCAAACAGGGAGAGAAATGAAACAGAAACAAAGAAACACTCACCGGTGTTGGAATTAGCTGAAGGTGGAGTCTGCAGATGAGGGGAGGAGTACGCTGATGAGTCAAAGCTGCGCGGGGCAGAGGGCGATGGAGGTAACATGCAGGAGTAAGATGAAGCTGACTGGGGAGGGATAGACTGAGAGTAGACACAGGAGTGGTGTGAAAAGAGTGAAAAGCTGTTGGTTAGATTGTCTGACCTAGAAACCATTATTTCAAAGTTAGTCATCACTTTACAATCCTTTACATCTGCAACTAAAAAATCAGTTTCAAGTGGTGGCAGTGTGGTTTAATCACAGTTTAACCACATGGTGGTGCTAGATCGTGGCATGTTAGGAATAAATGAGCAGCAGCAGCCCACATTCATTGTAGTAACTGTGCATCTTTACATTTGGTTTGGTCTGCCTTTTCTTCACTGACACTATTTAAATTGAAATGGTTGTATTTTATTATAATAAATTGTCCATGCATTATATAAATGCATGGACAATTACAGCAATGTGCATGACAACTGTGTATAATAAAGCATGTAGGAACCCCTTGAAAAATGTCAGCCAAGTGCTTATAAATTTAAGTTGGTTAAGGTTCTGTTTATTCAATGCTTTTTTCTGAAGTGTACAGAGAGCACACAGGTCTAGTTACACTTTAAACTGATTGCATTATGTTATGGATCATCTGTTACTAATGGCTAATAGTTTATCATATTTGTGTTTCCTTTGCTTAAACCCATACAAATCCCAATAGAGCAAATAAAAAACATTTTCATTGTAATGAGCTATTTCATTTCCATTAACACCAGGAGGCCTTGACACTGGCAATATTATGAAATAACTGGTGCTTTAACCAACATCCCCAAATTCTAAACTGGTTCTTTAAATTAATAGATTTTTTTGTGCCAAGAGTCTAAAACTATATGTTTAAAATAATGTATTTTATTTACGCATGTATATGTGTGACAAGAAAGCATAATAACCATGTCATAATTGTCACATTTCCATATTTCCATTAATCTGCATCTTTTAAGCTTTTGTGTTATGTTTAGGTATTTTTTATTTTATTGTTATGTGTCATTATCATCAATTATAACGTTGTTGTCGAACCAGTTTTAATATCTGCAGTGGTATTTATTTATCACATGCTGATGTCCCTTTTTACAGTTTTTAGACCCATTTGGTAAAAAAAAAGATAAACAGGTTCTGCTCTGTGACGATGACTCGCTTTGGTAAAGTTTGCAAGGTGGTGATGAATGATGAATGATGATGTCTAACCTGGACTCCAGATGAGAAAACTGACAGGGAGCTGTAGCTGGGCAGGGACGACTCAGCCTGACTCAACATGGACCCTGGAGGGAGACACACAGAGTGAAATGGTGAGCACACACACATTTACACACATGATGGGAACTTCTTGCAGTGGAAATGTTGTAATATAGATGCACTCTAGTGGAGAAACTCTAATGGTTTGCCTGCCTGCATGTCAAGCATTGGGGCTCTGAGGTTTGTAATTATAAACTAGTAATACATTTCTGTTACCAAATGTATAAATCATTCCTTCATCATGTGCTTTTCACTTTGTGGATGTAGTGTTTGGACCAGCCAACGAACAGCAGAATAATTATGACAATCAAACAGTTGTCTTGTGACCTGGTGTTTACCTGAACTGCTGCTGTGCTGCTGATGATAGACAGACGTATTGAAGGATGTAGTCAAAGGGGCTTGGCTCTGTGAACAGGAAGTCACCCCACCTGACCTCCTTTGATTGCGCAGCTTCTCCTCCCTCCTCCACTTGGCTCTTCGGTTTGAGAACCACACCTGTCAATCAAAGACTTCTTTCAGACTTGTTTGTCATGTGATATTAAATCTAACACTGTATTTTTTATAATGCTGCGTGTCATTACAGGATGGACTAACCCAGTTGTAATTAGAGGGCTGAGGTGGAGTTTACTTACCTGTATCCTGGCCTCTGGTAAATCGATCTTGTTTGCCAATCTCTCCCTCGCAAAGACATCTGGGTAATGTGTCCTTTCAAACTCTGTGGAAGATATTAACTAATGTCAAACACTCAGTGTGAGTCTTAATCTGGGATGACAGGACTACTGGAGAGCAGATCGCCTGATAACCCTTACTGCTTGGTGTTAACACAGACATCTCTGAATCTGTCCATCCATGCAAAAACAAAACTCAAGCTGTACTCACATTTAAATTAAAATGTATTTTAATGACCTAATAATTACCGGCACTCACATTATTTTGACAGATATTAACCTGCATGTCAGATAATAAATGCTTAATATAAACATGGCTAATTATATTTCCACTGACTATACAAATCCAGGTTGCTTAGATGTATCCTTACAAACAGCTTTGAAATATTTATCTGTTGCACTTTGTTTAAATTATTTATCATTATGGAACACGCATAAAGTTCAAATGAAAGGATTCAAGTTGAGAAGTTGCCTGAGCACTTTATTTCACAGCGGACTAACTAAAATAAATTATTTCATTTTTTCATTATGATTTGCATTTAAAATTGTCATTTTATCTCACTTATCAATATGAAGAACTGCATTAAAATTATCAGACATAAGACAAATCATCTGACATAATGACCTCTACAGTAGAAACACAGCACATATGTTGATATGCATATTGATTGAAGTTAATTTCTCATTGTGACGTAGCTTGAACAGCAGTGCGCTCACATCAAAGAGGTTTCATGTATCACAGTATTGTTTCTCACTGTAGCAGTTGACAAACTGCTGACATTTTTGTTGTTGACAAGTCAAAACGAGAATATGCCTCTCCCTCTAACTGACAGTGTGAGTCATGATGAACTCTGAAATTTCATGTCTAGTAATAGAGATATATTAAATAACAGTGTACTCTTATGATGCTTAGCATGTCAATAGTCTGGCAACAAAGAAGCACATAAAATAATGAATGTAATGATTTGAGTGAAACAGATGTTTCATGAAAAATGTACTGCTTTAATGTATTGATGTATTAACAAATTGACTACAAACCTCAAATTCCACACTGGTAACACACGATTAAGAAACACATGTTGGACTAAGAGAACAACGATGGCCCAATAAATTTAGTCTCACAAATTGTTATAATTGGCTTGGTTATAATTGGCGTCTGTGTCAACACATGATTGTTATTGTGCCTTGGCCATGCACTGAGGTCAGTGTACCTCATTAATGTCATTTGCACAGAGTGACCGTAGAGATACGTTTCCACTCGACTGCACAGTGGACATTGCGTCCTTATTTAGCTCAAGGGCCTGCTGCAGCCATATCCAGTCAAGGGTGGCTTCTGATGCCTCTCAGCAGATATCAGGCTACAAGGGCCAGATCTCACTGCATAATACAACCACAGTAATGATGTATTATCAAAACTCTGTCATACATGCTGCCAGAGGCTTTTTGGAGCAGATCAGGAATATTTGTGCATTTAAGATTCTGGATAATTTGCATCTGGAAGCGCTCATGGGTGGCAATGCTTGCTCTGCCTCGCAGGGACTGATAAAATCCCTGCCATCACTCATGAACTTTAAATAAGTGGTCAGACTCAATACCCCATAAAACAGCCTGAATTCTGTGTGCAGTATTTGTAACTTCTTGTATTTATGGCCCTTAGCATTTTCAAAAAAAAAAAACAGCAGGACGCTATGTCATGACGTACTCTGGAGGCTGTTGGCTAACTGAAAAGCAAGGAGAGTACTGTGCGTGTTTGCATGCCCTGACCTTTCTCTAGAGCCTCGATCTGCTCCTGTGTGAAGCTGGTCCTGTTCCTCTGCAGCTTCCTCTTGAGCTGGAGCCTCAGCTGAGAATCCTCGCCATCGTCCCGCTCCACGGGGACTCCTCCCCCTCTACCTGCTCCTCCTCCCCCCGCCTCTCCTCCCATGCTTCCCTCCGTGTCCAGCAGACAGCCCTCTGACACTGGCATAGGGGAAGGTGACAAAAGAGGTGTGGGAGTGTCAAGAAAATAATTGAATGCTGTATTAGATTGTAGTATAAGCAAAGTAACTTCTAATTACTATGTGGTTTGAATTTTGTGACATTAAACTGACGATCTGATGTGTTGAAAATTCCCACTCACCTGTGCTGTGTTGTGTTTGAACGCCTGTAGGGTCATGGTACCAATTGTTAGGCCCGCTCCAGTTTGAGCCGCTCTGCAGGTTCAGCATTGTTAGCTTCTCATACATACTACGAGTGTCCAAACCACCATGAAGAGAAATAAGGGAGTCCTGTGTGTGTCCAGCCCTTTCTGTCACCTTTGACTGCTCTATCCCCTCTTTTGATACTCCAATCCTTCCTCCTGGAACAAGGGGTGTTAGGGGAAGGAGTGACGAGGAAAGGAAGAAGAAGGAGGGGTTCATATCGCATGAGTTCACACATGGTCGGCATTCTGTTGAATTAGCCTCATGATGACAGACAGAAATGGAGTTAGTTGCATGTGCGCTGTCGTGATGCGTGTGTGTTATACATTGGTATGCCAGTATACCATGGGGAGCTATGGTACATTAGAACACACTCTGAAAGCCAAGACATTTATTATGCCACTTGCTTTTAACTATGCTGTTAAGATGGAGTATGCATTCACACTCGCACAAGCAGGAAAAGACAGTGCATCTACATCTAGCTACAAACTGGCATCATGCACACACTCAGCCACAGTGATTTTATGAACAAGCCCATGTTTAAGTTTTAGTACATTAACATCATTATCTGCATAAATAAATATATGTGGTAAGTGAAGGGAATAGACATTTTCTCTCCTCCTCTTATCACACATTTCTATTTTTGGAAGTGCCCTCTTTGAGAATCAGTAAGGTTTGCAAATATATGTCAATGAGCCAAATCTCAACTACAGCAGCAGCATGATGTCAAAGGTCAAACTTCAGTCATTCGGATAAACTAGCCCCGAAATTGCAACTTATCCTTCTAAAATTTATTACATTACGGAATACATTTCTGAATAACAGTAGTGACATAGTTGATCCTAAAGCTTCCACTGAAGGCAATATTAACAAAGATGTAACAACAGAGAACAGTACTGCTCAAAACACAAATTTTGCAAACTTACCTGGTGTCCAAGTGAAATTATTTGGGGGTCCTGTTAGTCTCCTTTATTCCCCTGTTCCCCCACGTCCCTTGTTCTCCAGCGTTGTTGACAATGCTGTGTGTGTGTAAAGGAGAGAGTAAGAGAGAGATGGAAAGAGTTAGACAGGGTGAGAGAGAGTGAAAGAGGAAGGGGGGGCACTGGAGAGAAATGCATCTGCGGGCACTCTTGTCCTCCAAGCGATGGGGAGAGAGAGAGAAACAGAGAGAGAGAGAGAGAGAGGAAGAGAGAGAGGGAGCCACAGAGGGGTGACAAAGTGAGTCAACATCAGTGTCAAGTTTGAACTTAATGCCAGCGAGAGGAGGAGGGGAGGCCGAGAGAGGAGACCATAAAGCCCAGATAATGGAGAGATAGTGGATGATAAATAGATGATGGAATTCAATTTTAGCCATAAATTGCATATAAATAGTGAGTGCATTGTCAGTCAAGTATGTTTTTAACATCAATATGTGCAACCCAACAGCCAAGGCGCCCAAAAAGATGTGCCAACAGCTGATATAATTAATTTAAACTGGATGCTCACACTTGTAGAGAACTTTTCATTGATACTTTTATAGAATACATCTTATAACCCTTTAAAAACTTTGATAAAGATTTGACACATTCATGTTTACTGAAACAATGCATGTTGCATTGCTCCAGTAAAACATTCAGCATTTAGTAACTGCAAACCAAAACCAAGTATGTTAGGCAAGAATAAAAGGTTATGGATATATTTTTATTTTACATATTATTATAATTGAAGCAACACATGCTAAGTTGATTTTAATCAACTAATTCAATTTAGATTTTTTTACACACTGAATATAAATAAAAAATCGTGTTACAAAATATTCTTTACACTATACTAAAATAAATTAGAGCCTTTATAACCTAATGATCAATAAGCTTATTATTTGTATTTGTTTTAATTATTTTATATATATATATATATATATATAAATTTGTATAAATTATATATTGTGATATGCAGTTATTAACAATATGCAATTCCATTAGATTTTACCAAATTAATTATACATATGCTAAGAATACTTAACATCATTAATTT
>OMLM01008410.1:2688-13369 GCA_900302695.1 Helostoma temminkii
GTGGGGGTGAAGGGGGGGTATTGGGTAACATTGGTGGTGGTAGCAGGGAAGGATGTGGTAGTGTGGGGGCTTATCCTAACATGGCCAAGACAACTGAGGAACCACAAAACAACCAGCTAGCAAGCCACAGCACCACATCTTAAGACAGAATAGCAAATGAAGCAGACTCCAGTATTACCCTGCCTTCACCACTCCAACTGTCTGGGGGAATCTATATGATGAATCATGAAGAGATTTTTTTCTTTTTTTTTGTCTGTATAACTCTCTGCTTCTCGCTCTGCTTCTCTCTTTGTCTGTTTCCTCTCTCTCCTCCAATTCTCTGTGTTATTTTTAATGAACTCCTCTGTGCTCCCTCCACTCCTTCTTGCCACCCCTATACTTCAACTTCTTCCATTCTTCTTCTTCTTTCCATCCCCCTCCTCTCTTCCTCCATCCTTCCCACCATCCCTTCTCCTTCTCCTATTCTCTCCATACCTCTCTGCCATCCCTCCTTCCCTCCCTTACCATCTCTCTCTCTCTCTCTTTTCAATGTACATAACAGTGTACTCTTTAGGAGGGAGCCCTGGTGGTAACTATGGCAACCAGATTGCTAGGCAACAGCCATTTCTCCCTTCCTATCCTGTGCCGTGCAGCAGCGGCAACAATCAACCAATCAAAAGCTGAGGAGGAATGCCGGCATACGTGAAAGTAGTAGTAGAAGTATGTAAAAGAAGATATCCAGAAAGTACTACACGCTCATAACATGGAAAAATATGGCTATAACAGTAAAATATGGCTGATATATACATACTCCAAATCAATCAGTTAATCCACAAGAGAACAGGAAATTAAAACTGACAATATGCCTCAAAATACAGTAAAGAACATGGAAGATCTGTGTGAATCACAAATCCAGTTTTCTGTCTATGTAATTCACATGAGGGGGGAAACATTAGAAACACTTCTTAACATAATGTACCACAGCACAACTCCACTATTCACTCTGACCACAATAATATGTTACCTTTGTGACAGTTTTAACAAAAACTGAGAAATTTTAATCTTGTAAAAGTAGGATTCATAACAGTGCTGCTGTACCTCATTGGATTTGACTGTGCAAGCGTACCTAATAAATTGACCAGTGAGTGTACATGCTAACTTCCATAAAATTGTGTGCACACACCACTACTGCCAAATTGAAGGAGGTATAGGGTATAACATTAGTATTAGGTACACCTGTACAATCCTGACGTTCTCCATATACCACAGTTAATCTCGACTATTACATTTAAGAGAGAGTGTTAATCAGAAAATTATTTTAAAAAATCATTTTAAAAAAATGGACTGACCTTATTTTATAGACCTTTAATTACAATGCATTAGGCATGATGTCAGCACTCACTGCTGCAGGCTAATCATAGAACTAGCAGGTACTGGAAACAATTTTCAATACAAAGACTTAACTAACACATAACTAACACAAGATTGCTAGCAAGATTCCCACTGCCAACAACACATCTGCACCTGCCCAGTGATATTACTAGAAAATGGGAAAGTAATAGCTAATGGAATAAACATAAGACGTAGAATCTTGCCACACTTCTGTTATTCAGAAGAAAAACACAGAAAGCTGTATTGTGAGGAAAGAAATGAAACAGTGGTGCACATATAGAGTGACAAAAGACACGCAGTAAGGGGAGTGGCCATTTTAGGTTTTCTTTGTTGGTTTATTTTGATGCTGTTGGATCAAAATTCATCCTTTACTCACTGAAGGAGTGAAGGATGTGGAGGATAGAGGACAGGGAGGCCATTTTGAGACACAAGGCAAAAATCAGGAGAGGGAAAAAACACAACAACCAACAATGGTGACTGAAGCAGAAGGACGCCAACCTTCAAAAGGCTCAGTTACATGTCACACACACACACACACACACACACACACTCAAAGTTGGGCATGGTTGCCCATACATCACACTCACACAACTGCGTCTGTGCACAGCAGCACAGACACAAACACCAAAAGAAATGCAACCGTGTATGTGTGTTGTGTGCATTTTTAAACACACACATTTGGATCATCCCTGCTGCTCCACACTGTAGGACCGTCTGTCCATCCAGATAAAGTGGCCTCTGAATTTCAGTTCAGATTTGAGAGGGGGGATTTAATGACAACTCCCCCCTCCTATTCTCTTTCTACCTCCCCTTTGTCTGTCTCTCTCTCTTTCTCTCTCTATGTCTGTCTTTCCTTTACTTCTCCCATTTATTCACAGTTGCCATTTCTCTTGGTTTATTACCTTCTTGCAACCTATTTATCTTATTCCTGCTATTTCTCAATTTTACTTTGTCTTTCTCATCTACCTTCTCCCATCTTCTCCTCTCATCAGCTCTCTTTTCTGTCTCTCTCCATACTCACAAAACCAATTTTCAGGTGGACACTGCAGGGCCGACCTCTAAAGTAAACATCCTCCTTATTCATCCACCTCTCCTCAGCCTCCTCCTCTTCTTCTTCCCCCACCCCTCTCACCATCACGTCAATGCCAAAAGAGCCTTCTCCCTCCCTCCATCTACACCTCCAACCTGTTTTCTCCTATTTGAAGGAAACAGTAAAAGAAGGGTAAAAAAACATAGTATGTGGTGCAGTCATGAATTTTAATGCTGCTGCTTATTTTGAGTAAACATATCAGCTAGCATTCAGATAAAGATTTAATACTGTAGGTTGATTCTAGTGATGGTGATCTTGGGGAGCGTAGACACAAAACAAAGAGATAAATTTAAAGGAAACCCAAAGCTGGATGATGGATGATACAAAATAAGACAGAAGAGAATGGAAAACTGGAGGCAGAACAGAGAAGGAGAGGAGGAGAGTGAGGAAGCACAGCAAAAGGAGAAGAGCAAAGTGGTGAAAGATGGTTTAAGAGAAAGAGAGGGAAGGAAAATCTCATCTCCTGGTGGAATAATCTGTCATTTATCACACTGATGGAAAAACAGGGAAAGAGAATAGAACTGGAAAGAGTTCAGTTTTACAGTTTTTGGGGTTTTTTTTTGTTTTTTAATAAGTTTCAGCTTGCACTGGTGATATGGATGCTGCCTACATACTGTAGTGTCTAGACAGGTTTTTCGAGCTAGAATATATTATGAATTATGCATGCAGGGTTGTTCTCATTCTGGAGAGCCATATTAATATTATTACATATGTGGAAATATACCGAAGGGTGAAGAGAGGAAGGTGGAGGGTGGTGGACTCTCCTCCATGACACTCAGCAGATTGGGGAAAACTATAATGGCACACACATTAATGCATGCACACACATGTACATACAGTACACACTCATTGAGCTTTGTAAATGCATGTGCACACACACACACACACACACACACACACACACACACACACACACACACACACAAACCAAAAAGGCTAAGCTTCCTTTTTCATATCAGCAGAGAAAATTGCATTTTCTGAGGCTGTGTGTACGTGTGTGTGCATGTGTGTGTGTGTGCATGTGTGTGTGTGATTACTGACTGTTTGGGAGGGAGTGGTGGGGGATATTAAACGATTCAAATGCTGTCTCTCTTGCTCTCCTCCACTGAAGAGACCTAAGACTGCAGCATGGCCAGAGACTCACACACATACACATATACTGGGCCAGTCTGTTCAGTCAGACAGGCCAATTTAAAAACACACACTGCCAATTAACTGAGAAGCAGCATAGTTTCAGTGTGGACATTGTTGTACTGCAGCATCCAGAGATAATGCGGATATGTGTGTTTTTGTGTATTTATCTGTGTTTGGTTCTGAACAAATTGCTTGTTTTAATACTAGGAGGAACAAAGAAAGTGGGTGAATTGTCTGTGCTCTCTTTTCAAACATCTGCAGTTATTTCTCTTGGTTTTTGAGAGTGTGAACAACTCTAGCGATTTTACTGATGATTACAGACCCATACACATAATATGGCAAGATAAATGCATACTGTTGTCCTTTATTGAAATGTTCAAAAACAGCAAAATACACAAACAGCAGACGACACCACACAAAAACCACACGCTGGCCTTGGGGGTGATAATAAATACACACAAAGAAGCAAAGGTGCCAAGCAATTTGGTTAGTGTGGATGCTTCAAGTGACGGGAGCAAACGTTGAAGGCTGATTCCTGACTTACTAAGAAAAACCCAAACATTTGCATATTTTTCACTGGTATTTATGGCCATCTTATGGTACCCATATGATACATTAAGAAGAATCTTTCTGGCCCTCTGCTAACTGCAGTCTTGGGCTCACTGTAATTCACACCATTGTTATGAATAATATTCAATGATTTTTACTACACAAGTGATCTTTGAATAACCTTGTTCTACTGTTTAAAAGTCTGGACAAACCAAAGTCCCTCCAGGTTTTGCACTCGGTCCCTTTACAGCTTCAGGACGCCTGCCAATACTCTATATAACTCTCATACTTACTTCCTGCAGTTGATCTATTTAAATACGAGTCAAAAATCCTGCAGGAAATGATGTGGCATGAGGTGAAATCAGCACTGAGCCATATGTATTGTAGATGTTATGTTTTCTCAAAGGATAATATGACATTTTTAACACAGGTATAAATTACGTCATTTATAATCACCATATATTAAATCACTCCATACAGTGCCAAAAGCACAAGATGATATAGGCCATGCTGTATCCTTAGAGGACCATCTCAGCCTTTGGACCTTTTGCGTATGTGCAGGTTATTAGAACATCTCAACGTACTGAAGCTATTCATAACTTCAGTTACATCTGTGCTGTTGCTGATACAAGTCAAATGTTTGCTGAGAAAGAGAAGCCAGAAGAAGAGAACTTTGTTTTTTGTACTCCTATTTTCAGAAGATGGATTTATTTATTTTGATATGTTTTCATTTTATAATGTTTTATTTCCAATTATATATATTTTAAAATTTTATTATATTACAAATGTGACATTATTTGTGTCAAGCAACAAAGAAACCTGGTTAAGATTGTGGAGGGATATCATTGCCATTATCAAAAATGTTAGGTCTGTCTCCAGAATAAAAGCTGAAACACCTCGCCTTACCCTTGTTAAACATACTATACTATACTATAGGACACAAAAGGAAATCTGTTGGAACTGAATGCTGACAATGGACATAAATCACGATGTGTGTCATTGTCTTGTCTCAACGTAATTCTTAAATTACGGGGCTGGGACTTCAGGATGTGATAAACCAATGGCTGTTATCCCTTAGACAGCGCCTACAGCAACAAAATGACCCTCAGTTTTAACAATTTATTGTTGTGACATTAGGAAAATGTACAATACTGCAGCCTTAAAAATACTAATTTAGTACAAAGAGAAGAGTTTACAGCAATGACAAATGCTCAGTGATATATCGTAAATCAAATGTAGCACACTGTTTAATTTGTGCATGAGTGTTTGTTCGCTGACAGCTGATGAGTGTTGATTGAAGAGTTATTTGTTCTCTCATTTAGCTGATTTATCTTTGCAGTAGCTGATGACTGATAAAAACACTGGAATAATGTTGGGTGATTTTGTGAAGTCACTATTTTATTATACAGTATACCCACCACCATCACTTGCCATTTAACGTTTTGTAAGTTGGGCCTGATAACATGCAGATTTGCATGGAATGCAGTGATTCATATTAAAGTTGAACTGTGCATCAGCATAAGCAGCCTTTTGATAAAGATAAATAATATGAATGCATTATTGAATCAACTCTAGCCATGTTAGTGTCAGCACTGGCAGCCTCTCATTACAGTACAGTACAGAGTGACAGTACAGAATGGATGTCATCTGCGTTTCAGAAACGGTCAGAGCACCTTCAGTATGAGCCCCTTTTCTTCTTTTTTTTCTTTATCTATAACTATAACCCTCTTTTCTAAACCCCACAATGGTGGAATATCGTAAAAACACCCTTTCAACTTTTGTGACAAACAGGTTTATTAGATAAAAGTTAAACTTGGTTCCTTCATTCACAAATTAAATTAAAAATGTATTTGTATGTTTGACTAATTGGAATAATAAAAATAACTGGTTATGGTATTTTTTAAAAATATCTATTCGATTCACTGTGTTGTTGCTAGTTGATTCTGCATTCAAAACATTCAGACTCAATTTTTTGCTTTGACCCAAGGCTAAAGCAGCCTCAGCAGTGAAAGGTTAAATGCTAAATGCTACATTGTTTATAAAAAGAAAGAAAGAAATTGCCCTTGGGCAAAGTTATTGAGGTGTCACATATGTACAACTGTCAATAGACTTGAAGTCACATATTCTGGAACAACAGGCAAATGTGTGACAATCACTATTCATCAGAGTAAAAAGGTTTCCATGTAAGACACAGACATAATGCAGGTGTACTCACTGGACATTTTACTCCTGTTTGTCTATGTCTGTGATGCAATCATTATCACTGTTACTGTTTCTACAGAAATAAATCCAATTTAAGCTGTCACATTGTTTTTATCAGTGTATCTCTTTTGGTCATTTCCTTTTGTGTCACTTTTGTTTGAATTGTCTCGTTTGTTCTGATTGAGGTTATCATGTTTATCATGTTGAGGTTTTCATGTTTACTTTTTGTGGTAATTTTTTTGTGTGGTCATTCCTTTTCTCTGTCTGATCACTTTTTATTCCTTTGTGGTCCTTTTTTTGGTATTACTCTGTGACTCTGAGAAAAGAAATATTAATGCTTATTTTATACAGAGCCCTTGTGCTTAGCCTGTCCATTATCATATCATTAACATTAATGATAATTAATGTGTTAATGTTAACACTGCAATTTCCAACCATAACTGAAACATCAGTTCACTAAGGCAAACTTTTGTTTAACCCAGGTGAAGAATTGGGTCAGATGACTTGCACTGACCCATTTTCATCAAGCACAAACACAGTTCAAAACCACGTCACTGCATCAGTTTGAAAACGTGAATGCATGGGAGATGAGGAAACCAGCTAAAGCCGGTGCTGCACTGGGAGAAATCGTGTCTACACAAGTGCACACTTTGGATTTGGCAAAATCAGCACTGTAACTATCTGTAATGCTGCAGGAGCAACTCCAGGATGATCAATAGTACTTAATAATATTCTGATTATCCTATTGAAGTATCAGGAAATGACTTAAATAAAAGCTGTCTGACAAAGTGAAGCATGCTAAAAGATCGCTTTGACCAACCTACCAAAATTACTCCAAGAGCACAACAATGACTCACCCAGGAAGTCATAAAAAGACCCAGAACAACATCTAGAGAACTGCAGGCCTGACTTCCTTAAGTTAAGGTCAGTGCTCATCATTCAACAATAAGAAAGAGACTAGGAAAATATGACATCCACAGGACAGTTCCAGAGAAGAGTCGGCCAAATGTCCTCCACCGCGATGTGAAAGACTCATTGACAATTTTTTACAAATGCTTGATTGCAGTTGTTGCCACCAAGGTTGGCTCAACCAGTTATTAGTTTTAGGGGAAATTACTTTTTCACATAGGGCCAGGCAGGTTTGGACAGCATTTTTCTCCTAATAAATGAGATCATCATTTAAAAAACTGTGTTTTTTTATTTATTCAGATTATCTTTGCTTAATATCACAATTTGCTTGATGATCTGAATCGTTTCAGTGTGACAAATATGCAGCAAAAAATTTAAACTCGGGTAGGTGGCAAAACTTTTTCACAGCACAATATTTTTAATAACCAAACAGCAAACTCACGCTTGTGGTTGTTCTTGCGCTGGAAGGGTAGTGTATGTCGCTCTGAGTCTTCTTCTCCCTCTTCATCTGCCAGGTGTGTGTGAGTGTAATGGTAACTCAGCCCTGGGCGATTCTTATAGCGCTTTCCACAAACTAGAACACATTCGGATAAAGAGAGCATAAAATTAACTTTTTATCTGTAATTGTAAAGAGTTAACAGAACGGGGATAAAAAAGGAATAAAAAGTCGCTCACTGTCACAGACGTAAGGCTTGTCTCTGTCTTCAATAGCAGGTGGCTCTTGTCTCTTTCTCATGCCTCCGACACCATAGGCCTGCAGTGAACCCACACATGCAAGATCATGCATGTAAGAAACAAAACTTTTAACTTTTACGGTTTTCATGCAAGTCTACACCATAAACAGACTGTAACAGCACACCCCTTAACCCTAACCCTAACCACCACATTTAAATGTCTAATCCTGACCCTAAAACCTACTCTTGACCCCAAAAATTCTCTTTGAATGTTATTGAAACAAAATTTGTCCACACAAGAAAATAAAGGCATGCACGCACACTCTCACACACACACACGTTTGCCTTCTAATCATCTGCTCTCAGTGTAAAGCTCCACTTCCAGCAGGAGGGGGCTGATGACACCTAGCAGGGGAGCAACAGCTCCAATTAGCAACCCTGGGGTCTGTGTGTGAGGGTGTGTATGTGTGTGTAATGCCTTTCAGAATACATTGTTATCACTTGATTATCTTCCCATAGGATGCCCAAGAAAGAGTGAGGGAAGAAAAGCTGTCTGATCTAATCAAAGTAGTAAAAAAAAGGTCATCCCAGCATGATTTAAATCTCTGGATCTTTGCATTTACTAGCAGCAAAAAATGTTGGTTTGTCAGGTGAAGTTTTATTACAGACTGTAGATGTACAGACTCTGTTCTCTTAATTATATTCACTGTGAAAGATGTATGTAAAAACTATTACATTCTTGGGCAAAGGGTAGCAAAAAAGTGACTTTTCTGTAGACAAAGGTAATAGACTTTCTCCGAGATAAATCAAACATTCACATGACAAGTGAAAAAAATGTGTGCTTGCAAAGGTTGTGCATGAATTTATTTTTTGTTTTATACATCAGAAAATATTATGGGCTCTGATTCTATATTATTACCTAAAACATAGATGCTAAAGTTGTAGCACTCAAGACCAGTTTTGGTCTCAAGACCGGCCTTAAACCACTTTTTAAAGGCCTTGGTCTCATCTTGGACTCAGCCACAATTTTACTCAGTTTTGTCTCGGTCTCAGACAAGGTGGACTCAGGATTTAATTTCAAGTCCAGTCAAGACCACAGCTGTGGAGATATAGCAGTATATTTAACGACGTAAACGCCTGCTTCAAATGCAGCATATAACTGGTTTCTTGGCTCATTTCTGATACTGTTAACAGCTGTCTCCCTCGCCGCCCTTTAAATGCACACAAAGTTAAGCGACAGGACAGAAGGTTTTGGCTGTCAGAGAGATGTCAGACAAATGCTCTGGTCTTGGTCTTGACTTTATTTCAACTGCTTAAAGTCTTCATCTTGTTTCGGTTTGACGCACTCTGGTCTTGGACATGACTTGGTTTCGGATTAGGTGATCTTGACTACTACACCAATAGATGCATCTGACAGACAAGACACTGAACCTTCACATCAGGGTCACCACAGTTTGAGTCCGAGCTCAGTCTGGGTCAGTTTTCACACAGGCCTGGCTTGCCAGGCTCCACACTGAGAGGCCAACAATTTATTTCCTGGCTGATTAGTTCAGTTTAAATCATCAAGGGAAAAAGCAAGATAAACGTTATCGTTGTCTTACCCGTGCTTTGGTACGGTTCTTGCGCTTAGGGACATCTTCCTCCATTTCGTCCACCTCCAGCTCATGAGGGAAATCTCCAACAAGTAACTTCTGCAGATGGGATATAGAAAGAGACAGGTGGACGTTCGTGTGTAAAAGTGTTGGAGAGCCCATCTAGGACCCGAGAGGTTTTAGCTACTTTTGACTCCAAGCATAGGAAACTTTATAACTTTATAGAAATACATTAATATGTTTGTAGTTTGATAACTGTAGGGGCAGTGTGTTGATACAAAGCCTGCTTGTGAGCACTGGAGTCAGAAGAAGCTCCAGATTAGAGTCCCTAAATACTGCTCTCGCTCTCAAGGGGCCACTATGAGAGCCATTCTCTCAATTGCTGATTGATTAGCTGTCCATCTGAGTTCAAGAGCAACAACTATCAGCCAGTGAAATACACCAGCCAGATGGGCATTAAGTTTTTGCTCAGAAGTTACTGAGCGCAGCATGCTGTAAAAAGGATGAGAAATGACAAGTGCAATCCCTGTACAGCAGCGCAGTGCAATTACACACAATAAGAAACACACAAACACACACAGTGCCAGAAGAGAGTTGTCAGAGCCACGGGAGCCAATGTCACTACCAAAACACACACACTCTGAGATAGACAAAGGCAGAAATAGACAAAGAAACAAACACACAGCATAATACAGACATAAATAAGATAGATGGGCTGACACAGAGAACAACAAAAAATGACAGGGCAGAAATGAAAATAGAGACTTACCTGACACTCGCTCATTGGCTCTTCTTCCTTGGTTTCTACCTTCTTGTCCAGGGTTTCCCCAGCAAGTAGCGACTCCAGCACGGGACCATCTGGGATACCTCCCTCTTTCTTTAGAGAAGCCTCATAGTCTGAGCAATGAGACAACTACAGTCAGAAAACAGGAGAGATCTCACATTCATGCTGACATGCTCAGGTGCGCTGACAGTGCCCAGAGGAAATGAAATTTGGCTGGTTCTTCTGCAGTGTACAGGGCCTTAAGTGATCATCTGCAAATGTGCAATACAATGTCAATTATTATTATTGTTGTTGTTGTTGTTATTATTATTATTATTATTATTATTATTATTATTATTATTATTATTATTATTATTATTATTATTATTGTGAGTTT
>OMLM01008412.1:0-25917 GCA_900302695.1 Helostoma temminkii
TTTTCTTTTGTAAGAATTTATTTACAGTTGTATAAATGTCGTGGTCAGCATTTGCATTAGAAATACTTTGAGCCAATAAAAGAAAAAGTTAACCATAATCAGTACATCCTCATGTTCATTTGTGTTTCATGTTTGTTTACTGCAGAATGAGCAGGAAGACCTCCTTGTCTCAATTTAGTTTAAAATGCTTTAGAATGTGGCTGTAGATGAAAGCCACTGGACTGAAATTTTTTATCAACTCCAGGTTCATTTCTTGCTTATTTCTTATGTCAATTAATAAGCACATACGGTTTCTGGCCACAGCATCACAGTATACATTTAAATGTTAAATAGCTCCAAGCTTGTCCAAGCTAATTAGCCCTGAGCTGGTTGGTCTCCTCTCACCAGCGGTTACTCTGAGCAGCAATTTCAAGATTCATGACTCTGGGGAGTCGACCACTAGCACCACCCTCTAAGTATCCAGGCTTCACAGCAGATGTATCTGAAAGCCTCCTCTTGCTCTTGTTTAGGTCTGCATTGGAGGATAAACAACTTAATCATTTTCACAAGAGGAGGCATACACCACCTACCACCTAAACAGATGGAGAAGCAGATCTAAATCCCACATTCTCACCTGAGATTGCCAGTAACATCTTGCGTCTGGCTCCAAAGGTAGAGACACCCACCTCCTTCAGATCTTCATCAGACAGAGTGAGGAATGTCTGGTAGTCGATCTGAATGAGTAAAGAGTTGCATCACGATGTTTATTCGATGGGACAAGAGTGTGTGTTTGTTTGTGTGTATCTGTGTGTTTGAAGCTCTGTGGAAAGATCTCCCACACAGATATCCCAACTTTAAACCAGTGTGCTGCACATGTAAGCAATCATAAATGTATAATAAATATATAAAAAAAATAATAAAATGTTTTTCACACATTTTTCAAGAGTTCCCACTCACGATTGCAACAACTTCAGTGTGTTTACCTCTTGTTGTTCAAACACATCGATGTATTTGATCAGGCCAAGTTGACTGAGAAGTTCAAGTAGGTCATCTGCAATTTGAGGAGAAGGGCTCCTCTGACTGCAGGTGGAGGGCCTCCTCGATGAGCACGCACTTTCGAAGTAGCTACTGCTACTCTGGAAGTTCTCCACTAGAAAGGCCAAAGTTCACATTAGGAGGCCAAAGTTGGACATAAGAAGTTATGTCATTGCAAAACCCCAAAAAATGTGTGTAAAACTTACAGAGTTTGTCATTTTTGCTTCTACTTCCAGATGATGCAAATGCAGGGAAGGAGGAGGTGGATGAGGAGAAAGTGGAGGGAGGAGAGGGGGGAGAGGAAGAGGATGAGGAGGAGGATGAAGTGGAAGAGGCAGGCAATGATGAAGGTGTGGATCCACGTCTGTCCCTCCAGTTCTCAGAATCACTCCCATTACATATCTTCCCTGTCTGAGCAGACCATGACTGCAAGGAGACGGGGAGAAATTGTGACAACATTAAATATTAACAAATGTTTTTCTTTTTCATTTGTGAACACCTAATAGAGCAGGAGCACTTTGTAACTCCTCCTCCTCCTTCTTTCATCTGTCTTCTCTTATTCTGTACTACGGGTCATGAGAAAAGCCTCTGCAAATAATTACAAATTCTCTTGTGTGCCAAAGGTTTCAGTGAACATGATATGCATAGATCCCAAGATTTAATAATAACAGCAATTAATTATGTATCTAACTAGCTTATTTGCCCTATTTGGCTGACCTGTGTAGTAGCACTCTCACTGGAAATTAGCAATGCAGTGGGCTTAGCGAAGGCTTCCTGAGAGCTGCCTGGGTCTCCAAAGAAAATTGAACTTGTCAGAGGAATGCCTCTCACTCTTATCAGCATAAGTGGGTCTGCTTCTCCATCACTGGATACTAAGCAGAGCCCAGCAATTCAGGAGGCTTTTAAGGCGCAGGGGAGATGAGCTGAAACACTTCAGGTAAACAGGCTGCATAGATGTGGCTTTTTTGACCAAAGCCATGGTATCGGACCCCAGGTAAATGAACGTATAAACTGACAATGTTTACCACACAGTGAGATAAATGCTTCAGCAACAGCAATTATTAAGGCCATGTCCGTGGGATACAATGGAGGAAGCTGTTTCACTGCACAGAAACAAAAGACTGCTTTGACTGCTCAAAAGAATTCAGCAACTGTGTCAAGTCAAGAAACTGAAGCTTAAAGACCAGAAAATAACCTGCATTTCTTTCCAGTGTGTTAAATTAGATATTGCATTAGCATTGAACTCATTTGTACTTGTTGCTGGCTGATGCTGGTGCTCAGGTAGGGTTTGTAGCAGCGGCGACTGATGTTGCGGAGCTCCTTTACAGCCTCAGCTGGCATGGACTTGGAGAAGCCGAGGCCACTCCAGGTGTCTGTGGGTGTCCGGACCTCAGTAACCACAGGTTTCCTCTGCATGGCTGACATACAACACACAGACACAGAGAAGGAACATACTTGCTTTAACTAATCTTTTGGTCATTTGCCACAGCATGAACAAGCTGTAAACTGCTGCTGGCACATTACCCCATAAAGTTACACATGCATATGTTTTGTTCTCAATATGACCTGAGTGAAATATCTGGTTTTAAATATTCCACTATGTTCACCAGCTACTCACTAACTATGCCTGCCTGCTGTTTGGTGCTCAGTAGATAGTCTACCGTGGGTTTTTAGAGCTTCCTGCAAAAATGAGTTGAATTCTAATGAGAGCAGTGAGAGTAAACCCAAACAATAAAGCTGCTCATATCCACTGTTTGTCCATCATGAAAATGCATTTCAGGTTTTCCACGTCTCCTCTGATTTTCTGTATTGGACAGTCTGGGTTTGGGTGTTAAATAATGAATCACAAACAGTGCTTCTCACTTAATAAAAATCAAACTGTTGAGTCCGAGAGAGATACACACGCTCAAGAGACAAACAACTGACCCCAGGCCTCTTTTGGCACCAGAAGCGAATGCATGCATGAGTGTGTGATAAAAACTGTAACATCACTCCACAAAGAGTGCAATATCAACAGGATTAACTGGTGGGCTGTCATTGTGTGTGTGTGTTTATGTGAGTGAATGTCCCATTCATATAGTGGCATATGGGTGTCTTAATGACTGGGAGGCAGATGGCCCATTCAAACTGCTAATTCATAATCCCATAAAGCAACACTGAGGGAATTTAGTACCATTTGGCTGCGGGTATTCCTGGTATATCTCATTCTGCATGATTGATAAGGTGTGTGTGTGCGTGTGTGTGCATGTATTACATGTATGTGCCCACAGTCTGTGTATCGATGCATGCGTGCACTGCCAGCACTGTGTATATGTCTCATGTGACTTTACTGTGTGCCAGTGCTACCCTATTATAACTTTGGCACTGTGCAGCCTATAAGTAGGTTCCCTTCATCAGTGATGTTGGCAGTGAGTAGCACTGAAATGTCCCCTCTCTATCAAGTCTCTGTGCCTGCTCAGGAAATTAATATCTTCCCTCAATAATGTAATTGAATAAAGTAAAAATGTCATTCAACCTACTAATAATATGACATTAAACAATTCTGTAACAACAATAGCAACACAATCTGTCCACTTTTATGAAATAAAACTAAACTAATTAAATCCCTTTCATTTAGTGTTGTTTTGGAAACTAAGCCAAAGCTTTTCTAATGTGTGCCATTATGAGCCCAAACTACAGCTTAGATGTTTTTGTGTAAAAAATTCACTTTACAATATGTGTTTTATATATGTATCTGTAGTATATAGCAACCATAGATCAATACAAAATAAGTGCTTTCTTAGCTGTGCGATAATTGTTGCAGAAGCCTGTGGAGAGTTCACAACAGACACAAGAAATATTAACCATTTACAAGCACTAACCTCTGGTTGCCAACAGTTTCTTCTTCTCATAGTCATAATCCTACAAAGCACAGGGAGAAAATGGAGTGGGTAAGTAATGCATGAAATTTAATTTATTTTCTTTCTTTGGTTACTGAGAAGCAGCAGGGGGACCTAATTTACAGCAGGAACAAACTCACATGAAACAACGCTTTCTGCTGCTGTGGCAGTAAACAAACACAAAAATCAATTCTCAAAATCAAATCTTACCAGGGTCAGGGATGTGCAAATCAATAGTTTGCATGACACCACAGATTTTCCTGCGTTTTCAGGCTACCTTCTAAGAAATGTAACTCTTGTTTCCTCTTCCTCTCTCTCATACAGTGTGATTCTAAGGTAATTATCTCTAAAGCACTACTGCAGGTCTGAAAATTAAACATACTTAATTGCCTTGTCCCCTGTGAATATTTTGGACCTAGATACAACAGTTTATAGCTGCAGTACATCAGTTAGTAGGCAAAATCTGTGAACCTTGTTTTTCCTCACCTCAGCGCTGGATGAGTCAGCATGAACATCCTGAGCCAGTGCCATGTCTCTCCTCAGGCTGTTCCTCCACTCACTCCTCCCTCCCTCAGTCTCTGTGTTCAGCAATCTGGCACATTCAGGAGACACACACAGAAAGACAAGGTTAGATTAAACCGTGATGGCAGTGTGCGACACCACAGAGTATCATGTGTTTCATTCCCCAGAGCAACAGCAGCAACACTATAGGAAGATTTTAAAGTGTCAAACTGCAATGAAATGATGAATTGCATGAAGGGAGAAATGTTCCATTAAAACTACACAGCACTATAATGTTTTCTATATCTGGAACAGAAACTATAGAAAAATGTGGGAATAAGACACACAGAGAAAAGCTAAATATGGATGACGACAGCAAGGTTTGCTTTGTTTAACTTGGTTTTAGCAAGATGTGCACATTTTCGACAGATCTAGCACATGCAGGTGTGTGTGTGTATTAATCACGCTGCAGGGAGCAAAAATCATCATTATGAAGACTTGTCTTCTACCTGAGGACAAAACTTGGTCTCCACAAAGTCAACCATTTATTCTTAGGTTATGACTTTGTTTAGAAGGTTACAATAATAACACCAGGGAACCAGTGTAAGGAAACACGAGTCCCTCTGAAGTGACAAAGTTTACAAATCTGTGAACACTCACCTGTATGTTAGTGCTTGTCCTGTCGAATGGCGTCTGCCCTGGCCAAAGACCTTGGAAATTTCAGGGCCCTGGAGACTCCCCCTTCGACCCATCAGTCCAACCCTGCTCATGTTGCTGTTTACTGCATCGCACACCTCAGATGACGGCATCAGCACAACCTTAAAGCTCTCATCTTCTGAATGGCCAGACTGGTCGTCATTTTCTAGGATCTGAGGAATGTTAGATGTCAGTGTTTTGTTTTTTGTTTTTATTGTCTACTGAAAGTAGTGAGATTATATTCAGTGATGAACCTTCTCCAGCGGTCGACTGTCTGTTCCCTTCAGCCCTGTCCTCCCCTCTTCAGCAGGAGAGCTGAGGCCTGGTGGAGGTGAGGGCCGGGGCTTTGTACCATTTAACACCTCTGTAGTGGAAACTGGCCCAGGACCTGATCAAAATAAAAGCACATGATGCTAGTGAGAAAGAGCTGCCCTTACAGGTGACTTACTGTTGCTATTTAGGGTTTGTAATCTTCAGATTACAGATTCTCCTGTTTCAGATGCTTAATATTACAGAAAAGTGAAATAAAATTATTCTGATGGTATAAAAGGGTACTTGATGGAGCAAAGAAGATTCAATAAAAATCTTTCTATTCATCATAGTGTCCCTAGGTGGGAGGGAGGAAAAGGCTACCATGTCTTTAGGTTTGGTTGGACTAGGAGCTAATAAATTCAAAATGATGAAAACACTAGATTTTATCTCAAAAATATTAATAGTGATGATACATTTCAGTAGCTGTTTCTTTGCTGAGGTAGAAACACACTTACACACATACTCACCTTGCTCAGAGAGACGAAGATGCTGCAGCAGCATGTTGAGCCAATAGTTGGTCAGCCCGCTGCCAGCTAACAAGGGATCAGGGGTCATCTCGGTTACCTTGGCAGTCTCACAGGAATCCAGCCCCAGGAGCAAACGACGGGCCTCATAAATACAGGAGATGTTCCTTTCCAGACCTTTTACCACCACTGACTGATAAATATACAGCGAGTTTCACATCAGTATTCAACTCGCCACAGCATAAGGGAGTACATTTTACAGCCAAAATCAACTGAACATTCTAAACATATTACCATAGAGAAATAATGTTTAAGTAAGGTGGAGTCTTAGTTTGAAAATTAATTTAAAAAGATGAGACTGTGGCCAACAAAATAAAAAAATACAATTTCTTTCTAGATTTTGGCTCAAACATTAAGAAAGCAGCAAAGCCACATGAATAAAACTGTACCTTGCTGGTCTGTTTTACTTTGGGTTTGACACTAATGAAGACTCCCAGATTTTGCATCATCTGAGCCAACTTAGAAGGATCAGCATCCCCATCTTCACGCATGTCAAACATCAGACACACTGGCAAACAGTCCTAGATGTGTGCACAGAGATACAGACACCACACAGAGGGTAAAATAACAACAGAAAACCTCTGAGGAAATGGTATTACAGCAGCAAAGAAACAATGTATAGTGTACAGAGATCATCCTCTCAATAGAAATGCAAAGACACAGGAACCAGAAATGATGAATAAGTTTTGACATATGCAAGCAAACAAAAATCAAACACATGCACCTGTTAACCCTCAGCAATGTTATTACTTGTTCCCAAATCAAATATAAAACACTCCACTGTACCATGAGCTGCTGCCGGGCCAAACACACTCCATCGGGGCTGCCCTGGATGAGCAGTGAGGAAGAGCTCTGTGGAGCACTGAGGTCTGGTAAGATGATCTGGGTCTGGGTTTGGTGCATGACGCTCAGGAAGTGAGCTCCGTTCTGACCCAACAGGAAGAGATGCTGCTGGGAGGTGACATCAAGCTGGCTGCTCACTATCCCACCTGTGACCTCTGACCCCAGCAGCAGGTCCATCAGGATGCAGGTCGCCTTCTGTCAAGTGATGATTGATACATACATAAAATATTATATAATATATGCTAATTTAATCAGTAAACTGGCTTAAACTTCTCTCTTGTAATGTTTCATGCTAACCTTAACAGCAGCGGCATTGCCCTGAAGACCCCAAACGGTGCAGCAGCTTCCATAAAATGGGTTCTGTGCCTGAGGCTGGGATGGCACAGCTCTGAAGCTCACATTGACCCCTAGTGTCTGCACTACCTGCTGGATGAGAGGGGAGCCTGCATCTGGCAGAGCCTGGGGCACCAGGCTGACTGGGAGGTCAAAGGTCAAGGATAATGGCTGCAGGTCCTAAGATAAGAACGGGAAAGGGAACAGTATGATGAACAGAGTGATGAAATGGAGACACTGGGGGGAGGTGAAATGAAGAGTTGGGAGGCAAAAACAGACAGTAGACGAGTGGCGTTTTGACAAATACACTTGTCTTTTGTGTTTCAGCTGTTCTATTAATCACTCTATTGATCTCTGCCTGACGGGAGTGAAGAAATTGAGTTTGAGACAAATATAAATCTATCCTGCCTAGTCTCTACATTGACCCACTCTTATCCTCCTCCTGGCTTCCTCCACACCGTCTGTGGGCCCAGCAATGGAGACCTGATAAAAGTTGAAAATATAAGTTAATTTTCTTGTCAATGCAGCAGTTAGTGGCTCATTAAAATGCTGCCTTGGAGGCTGCTACCTGGTTGCTTTTCTCTCCTGTAGCATTGTGGCGGTTGGAGTCAGGGAAATGGATGTGACAAGATGTGACCTCCATCACCTTTTTGATGTTTCCACCGCCTTTCCCAATCACATGGGAATGCTCGGTATAGGCCACGTCCATCTTTAGAGTCACCTTGTTTACCTGGATTTTATGTCAATTGTGATGCCATTTGTCACTTTTCATGAAGTTGCTTTGATGAGAGAAATAAGTATTGAGTGTTGAGTACTCACCCTGGTTTCCAGTACTTCTAATATTTTCTTTTTGGCTTCCAAAACATTTGCTCTCTTCCCTTCTACCTTCACATGTGGATCTAGATGGAAATCGGCGTTCTTTTTTAATACCATTTTTTTGCACTTTGCGGGAACATAAAACACACGACGAGAAAGAGGAGAAACAGAGATCGCAGGTAGGGTGTTGCTCAAGTATAATTGTTTGTTACCTTTCTTTGACTTGGCTCCAATCTTCAGCTTGGAAGGCCATTTCACCTGAGTGTCGGTTTCTCTCATCACCTGTGAAAGTACAGACAATAGCAGAGCATAAGAAACAAAGACTTAGCTTTCATTGTATGCCATAAAGATAAACACACAGACAAATTCTCACACACATCCAGACACACAGATCACTGCTGATCTAAGAATACAAAGCCTAATTTGCATTTCAAAGACTACAATTATCACCTCAATAAAACCAGTAATCACTGGATGGGTGGAACAAATGTTAAAATTGCAGCAGAGACGCTCTTGCTGATCTGAAAGTGACATTTAATCAGGAGGCTTAATGTCCAATGATTATAGGTGGTGAAGTTGAAGGCAACTAAATTTTCCTTGTAATTTTGTCTTGGTTTATGAATAAAATGTTTTCATGTGTGGAGCTTTACTTACTCTCTCAAAAAACTCCTTGCCTGTTTCACCATCTCCATGACTGGGAGCTGAAAGAACAAATAGATAAAGATATTGCAGCAATGTTTTGTGTTGGTCAGCGGTGCCTTATTCTCCTGTTTATAGCTCATGTTCAATATTAGGCATGTGTCTAAAGTCAACATTTTAAAGTTTACTTGGCTGAAATTTGCCAAGCAACTGAGACAAGAGGTTGCCGGGAACATAAACAATTTTAAAAGGCCATCGCTCCACTGTGACATTTACAGGGTACAGAGGGGGACCCAGAAACGCCCCGACCCCCCCTCATCACTACGGGTTACGCTGGCTGGAGCTGAGGAATGGGAAAAGAACAGTATGGGGTGGAGAGAGAAGGTGGTGGTTGAAGGGGCGACCATAAATTAGCCAAGAGACAGCCAATCACATAAATGGCTTCTAGTGACGCAAAGACCTCCCAGCAAAAATTAAATAACAACTGCAAAATCCTTGAGGATGTATAAAAAGCTAACTTCTCCTCTATCGGAGTAAATTCTCAGGTCCGGTGTGACAGATTTTCACCACAAAGGATGAGATAGGATATTTAGTCCCAGCTGCACAGTTGTCACAGCTGAGCTTTCCTTCATGAGGCCAAACAGACCAACACCAGCCTCTATCTGCAGTGGTAGCATATGTCAAAAAGAGTTTCCCTGGCAACACAGGGGGAAGAGTTTGATTTAAACTCTCCAAGCAGTGATAACTATAACAGGATCAGTTACTTCTGCTTCCCAGACAGGAGGATCATGATAAAAAAGACTTCTGAATTAACCTTTGCAGGTCATTAATCACAATACAGCAACAGGAGTTTAGTGGATTGTAGTTCTACTGATGGTGACAACAAGGGTAGAGCCAGCTGCAGGCCCTGACACACACTGGGTAAGGCAGCTAATAAGGGCCGTGAAGAGGATCACACAGGGAGGTCATGATTGGCATCAGCAACAAAATACATTTTAGAAAAAACAGCTTATCCATGTAAATATGACTGTCAGTTGATAACATTGCCAGTAGAATATGCAAATGAAATGCACATCACTCACCATGCAACATTTGTTCCAGCTTCTTCCTGTCAATTCTGAACCTCTCTTCCACCCAGTCTGGGTCCAAACTTTGCCCTGTTGTATTCTCCTGCCCCAGCACGGAGCCTCCTCCCCCTTCCTCCTCTTCCTCATCCTCTTTTTCTTCCCTGTCATGTTGGGCCTCGCTGGGCTCAGGCTTTGCTGCTGAGCCGGGTTCTACGCTAGTTTCCAAGTCAGGCTGCTTGAGTGCTACGGTGACCAGGACAGGGGAACTCTCCTCGGTGGTGGCCATAGCAGGACTGAGCCCTCGTCAGTGTTTGTGTGTGTGTGAGGATGTGTGCATGTGTGTGACCAAGGAGACCGGCAGGGAGAGAGAAAAGGGGAGAGAGGGGCAAGAGACAGCCCCCTGCTTCTTTTCTTTAAATCCCCCGCCCACTTTACTTAATTTTAGTAGACAAATTTGACTTCTCTCTCCAAGTTGTTTGAGGCTAGAAGGATTTGCTGCTATACCCTTGCACTGCACAAATTCATCAGAAGAGTCACATCTCTAGTGCAACATTGACTATGTCTTCTCTATCTGAAATGCTCCAGACAGACAAAAATAATCTACAACTTTGACGCATACTCTCTCTGTTCTGGACAAATCCTCTGTAATCCTGAATTCAACCTCCACAGATTACATGGCTAGATAGTCCAGGCCTATCATAAGACATGACACACATCTTTTCAATACAGATGCACACACATCCTGAAAATCACCCTTACCCCAACACACACAGCTAACAAAATAAACAAGTCTTCCAGCTGGGTTCCACTGCCCATTCGTCCATGTGTGCCCTCCCTCCCCTCTCTCTGAAAGAGACCTACGAGGTTTTGAGATTCCAGAGGTCGGGGTGAAGGCGAGTGTAGGGGTGTGCATCACAGCAGTGAGTGTGTGATGACTGTGTGGAGAGGGAGATTGCGATTTAAAAGAAGACATGCTTCAAACGGTGGTGCAAGAAGTTCACAATATAAAATATTGCAGTGAATTTTTTTTTTTATCTATTACCAGTAAAATGTTGAAGTAAAAGTTTATTTAATAGACTTAGGGCAAGTAGCATTTTACAGTTGTAGAGTAAAAACACTTTTTAAACTGTACTTCAAGTCCAACAAATGTATTTACAGCGTTTGTACCCAGTACCTGGAAACCCACTTGTTTGGTAGGCTGTCAGAAACTGTTTGGTGTATAAGAAGCCACAAATAATATTTATGAAATTGTGTGGAACTATTAAGTCCTCTCCCTGCTTTTAATTTGCCACACTTCAGAACTTGAATACAGACTGAAACATGGGTAAAAAACAAGCTCATCAATTAATCACATCCAGTGGGAAAATGTTTCTAGCTCAACTCAGCTTTTCCCTGTTGTCCAGACAAATTTGGCTCCAGGCGAATCAACAAACATTACTGGGCATTGCAGAGATCTTACTAATGTTACAAACTCCTGCAGGCTACTCCTATTTGCCCAATGAGCATCCTAAGTGAAAGACACGATGACTGTGTCACCATGGAAACTGGTCATGAAGTAAATTATTCCTGGTTTAATCTGACTTCACTAAAAGCTTATCTCCCCCCTCCAGCCCCATTTAGCCTCATCTAACTGGAACAGTGTGTGTTTCCAGAAAGTGTCAGGGCATGCGTCACTCTTTGACCTATGAGCAGAGCGGAGAAAAGTCTAAATGTCCTGAGTGAATCAACTCATGACTGAATCCAACACAGATTTTACCTAGATACAGTAGTAGGCAGTCATTCCACCGTCATCTGGCGTCCTGGTCAAACCATAGTCTCCTTGTTCACTACACCACCTCACTGCTAATCCATTTAAACTACCTGACTTGGCACTTTAACAAGATGTAAAAAAACATTCATGTGACCCAAGAGGGAGAGGTGCACCAGATAGAAGAAGTCTGGGAATTAATGGCAGAAAGAAGCTTAATTTTTAATAAGACACTGCCATAAAACCTGGCTGTATCTATCCATTATTCATGACTCATAGTTTAAATAAAACATTGTCTTGCTTATATGTGCCAAAACTCTGCATATTACTGATTTCTTTTTTTCTTTTCTTTTTTTTACCATTTCTCACATTGTTACATTTGCGAGGCATGCACTGGTTTCGAAATGGAACTATTCTGTAAAAATGATATATACGTATGCATCCTCTGCCTCTGCTCATACATATGCACACACTGGTTAGGCTCAGGATTAAATTCTGGCACAGGGTAAGTCTTTCGTCTGTACGTGACTTTACCCTAATGACTTACGGTATCGCTACTGTCTGTCAAGTCTTGGGATCTAATGTCTCCCACACACACTTGGCTCACTGTAGTTCCTCCGCCCGCCGCTGGGTGGCGCCATAAATATATGTCCCACCTTCTTTCTCAGTTGCGTCACCGGACTTACTTCCGGTCCCACAACTCGTGACTTGTTTTTAATAGAGCAAGTTGCCGGAGAAAATCCTCCTCAAAGACATCTCCTGGGGATTAATGGGCTCGGTCGATCCCCCAGTTACATCTAAAAATGTCTCTTTGGACATTACTCGCTAGTTAAAACTGCTTTAAAAGAAGAAGCATGTGGAGAGTTCAAGGTTTTGTTGGAAGAGGTGAGAGGAAATGTCACTGACACAGGTGAAACTTTTCCTGCTTCTGTTACGCAACGTTATGAATTAAATGTTGCTTTTATTGCGACGCCATTGTAGCTCAACATTATGTGTCTATGGTGGAGTTTATTCACCTAGAACTTTAAGGTATAAACGTATAAAAGGTTTTGTACTTATAAATCTATCAATTTGTTTGTGTATGTTTTGATTTCTTTATTCATATTTTTATTTTGTGTTACGGACCTTTCAGTTACTCCTAACACTTCCAGATGCTGTATGTGTGTATAACTTTAGCTGATTTTACACACAAACATGACACGTAACGTTACCAGCATGAAACACCTGCGAGGATGTAACTTAAGTAATGTTTATTTATAACATGTGAAGTCTTCGGTTTCCTTAAAAAGCCTCAGGAATTAGCTATTAATAAGTCTTATATTTAACATATTTTCCCTCGCCTGCTATTGTATTGCCTTGTTCTGCTTTTGATAATTATTATTACTTGGTTAAAACATCCACACGTTCTGTTGCTTTTGCAAAATGCAATAATAGTAAATGATTATAGCTCTTTACTATTCAATCATATTTTCATTTTGATGATGGTGAAACAAGAATTAAATATATCATCAAGGGCACCTACACCTCTGTCTGTTGTCTGTCTATGGGCTGTTTCAGTCACTACCCATCAGGTCAGCTTCTGACACAAAGTGAAGTTTGTTCAGGTCAACATAACTAGACAATATAATGTAGAAATGAATTGGCCTGAAATAACTGTCTCACTTGATTTCCCTGCTCATAGGATCAGATTACATTGTTCTTTTCAGGAAATGTCCTAGTAATTTACTATGAAATGTTTTTACTATTATGTTTTTTTATGACCTCCTGTTTCACCCTGAACTTTAAACGCTGGCTCTAATTCTTGCTTCTTCTTGTTGTTGTCCCACCACTTCTCAGTTCTGCATCGATGCCATGGCAGCAACACCCTGCGATTGCCCCCGAACCACCACGTGGAGGACGAGGTCATCAACAGCTCGACTGTCCTCTCCACCTCTCGACACTCATCTGACAGCAGGTAGCTTCCACACCTATATCCACTTTTTTCATTTTTCAGGTCTGACAGCTGAACTTTTGAAAAGAAGAAAAATTGCAGGGAAAAAAGCCCTAAGCATCGCACTTTGTTCTCACCTTCTTTGCCCTCAAACCACTGGTCATATTATCAATTCCCAATAGTTTTTTTGTTCCTTTACTCCCTGTTTGAACCCATTGCCCACTCACTGTCACATTTTCAGCAGGTTGCATCATTCAGCAGCATTTGCTGTGTGTATATATGTACAGGGTTGTTCAAGGGAACAGAAACAAAGCCACTTGACTTAGTAATGACTAGAGTATTTATGTGATGAAACAATGAACTGTAAATGGAATAGGACTTAAAACATTTTTTAAAACATCTTTTTTTTTTCTCACTTAGCTCTCAGAAAGAGGATGATGGAGAAAGGAGGAAGAAGCAGAGGACCTTTCAGTTTGGAAATGCTGAGCTCCCACGTTACACAGCACTGGATGCTGTGGGATGGGTGTGTATTTTGTAAATTCATAACCCCAAAAACCTAACGTGCTAACTTTATAGTGCCATTAGTTCATCACAGTTTGTTGTAAGAAAGACATTTGAAGACTGATCAGAGAATTTCAGAGATTGATTAGACTAATACAGGGGTAGGTAACTGGTCCTAGAGAGCCACAGACCTGCTTGTTTTCCTGTCTCTGTCCTGTCCACTGCTGATTACCTGGACCAGGTGTGTCCAGCCAGTCAGAAGCTGTAAGTGCAGGACTGCGTTTCTCTGGGACCAGGTTTCCTGCCCCTAGACTCATAGAACACAATGTCTGGATTTTTATGACCTAACTGACATATACAGTATAGTTAGTTTTACATAAGCTGTGATCACAAAACATTCACAAGAAGAATATAAACATTTATGCTCGACTCTCTAAACATAACTATTTCAACAACGACTAATACTTGAAGAGCTGAACTGAGCATGTAGGATATTAGCATAACAGAGTTAAGAGAGTACAGGCCCGCATTCACTTAAATTGCATATTGTAGCTTTGAAAACTTTACTCTGTCAAGATGCTAAGAATTGAATTAACTGACTGTTGACTTTAGAAAGTTGCTTCTTTTTTGTCAACTACAAGAAAAGTTATCTCAAGATGGACGAGACGAGAGGAGCTCTTGTTGTGTCTCACACGTTTCAGTGTTCATTTTGGGTTTAACTCAGACAATGATGAACATTCACAATTACACATGTCCACAGTGTTCCCACCTAAATTTACAATCTGAAACTAACCTTCATCCCTTTAGTAGCTTTCCCTGTTGTGTCAACAACTGTTCAGTACATTGTATTTGGGTACTCGTAGTACAAGTACCATGTAAAATGATTGCAAGCTGACATAGATTGCAACACTGATGTTTCCACAGGGTGCTGCAGCGGTTCTGTTCATGCAGGTCTGTAGGAGGATCCACTCTCGCTTCTCCTCCGGCACCGAGGCCAGTCCAACCTCTGGGCCCCTAACAGCACAAACCTCACTGCACAAGTGTGGCTACCGCATCCTGCTGGAGATCTGTGAGTTTCTATTGCAGCTAAGCAACACTGATGGTCAGAGGTGTATAAACTACACAACTTACTCGAGCAAAAGTTCAACCATTTGCCTAGGAAAACACTACAAATAGAAGTACCCTATAATTTTTCTACTCAAGTAAAAGTACTAAAGTACATAACCTAAATTTTTCTTTCGGTACAAAAGTAAAAGTTCTTCACAAAGGAAAAAACATATTTTAATTTACAATTTAATGCTTTTGGTAAAATAAATGTAAAGATCTTGTAATCATTTGTTTGACAAATAGTGACAGGTGAAAATTATAGCAAGAATGTGTTGTTACCTACAGAAACTTTTAACCATCTTATGTAGTGACAGGGGTTAAAGCATAAATGATACATGCACTTTTTTAGTTCACAGTAATTTGAAACTGCAAAATAAAAGTGATGACTTGCTGTTTTCATCTCAAATTTGTTGCCAATTTTTACAAAACAGATATCTTTGTTTCTACTCTCTGGTTTCTGTAGTGTCGAGACGTGATGTCCTGCCCAGAGGAAGGAGTGCGTTATGTCTACAAAAGGTGCCAGAGAGACAGAACCAAAATCAGTCGCCCGCTCAGAGCAGCAGCAGCAGCAACAACAACAGCAGCAGCAGTGCATGTGACACCAGTCCTCACATCAGCAGTGACCAGGACAGTCTGAATGCCGAATGCTCTGTTTCTGACCACCAGTGGGAACTGCTTAACCAGGATTCACCTGTAGCTGGTTTGTTCTGTGCCCTGTGCTAGTCGTACTGAATCAATATTTAAAAGCAGTATTATCCTAAAACAAATATTTGAGAGGTTGATGTATTAATTAATTAATATTAATTTAGATATTTTTCTTCTATTCTGTTTAACAGGAGAATCTCTTCTGTCGGCATCCTGCCATCTGCAGAATGATGTCAACCAAGACGGCACAGAAACAAAAGATGCTGATGGAAAGGTCAGAGTCTACAACTTAAGTTTGCTTTTAGTTTGCTTGTTTATTTTAGTTTCTTTTAAAGAAAGCTTTTGATCAGGACAGGACTTGATCTAAATGTGCCATCTAATCTTAGTTGTTTTTTTCCTGCTCTTTTGTGTTTCCAGAACATTTCTGAGGAGGAGAGTCTGGCAGGAGCAGCTCTGAACCTTAGACATGTTGGAGAGAAGAGCATTCCCATTATCCTTAACATCATTGGTAATGATGTTTTGATATAGTTTAACAGTAATTTCACAAACTCATACCAGTACTACTACTACATTTCCTCAAAACACTCTATTTTAAACAAACCAAATACTAAAACATTCACTCAATTCGCAGTTAATTGAAGTACTATTAGTTTTAATTTCTAAAAACTTTACTTCTCTTATGATGGCAGGTCTAGAAAATGCCAACAGTGAGAACTACGAGGAAGCTTTCACATGTTTTCTAGCTGCAGCACAACAGGGCTATAGCAAGGCCCAGTTTAATGCAGCTGTGTGCTACGAGAGAGGCAGAGGAGTCAGGAAGAACCAAGAGAAGGTCAGAATCCTCACAACACACTTTATTTCTCTTTTTTTTTTTTATCTTGTCTTATATCAGAAATCAGTCTTGAGATGATCTGTGTATGTTTCTTTCCTAGGCTCTGTATTACTACAGGCAGGCAGCAGTTGGAGGTCACACACAGGCTCAGTACCGTTATGCAAAGCTGCTTCTCACCAGCGGGGGGCAGCAGAGTTCAGAGGAGCTGAGCACCGTTATTAACCTGCTGGAACAGGCTGCTGCATCTGGACTCATCAAGGTAGAAATCCAGACACAATTTAAAAAAACATTCTGCAGTGTTGTTAAAACCTCATCCACTTCAGTGCAAGTACATTATATGTTGTTACAGAACTATATTATATAAGGCTTTCAAAATGTATTCTAAATGAGCAAATTGTCATTTTCCTGCATCTCCTTACTATTATTATAGTTATTGTGCTGGTTGATTTACACTGAATAAAAGAACACAGCCTCTTCTAATGTTTTTAGAAACACCTGAGCTTTTACAAATATGACTATTATGCGTAACCTGCCAGTAAGCTGTGAACATTGAGATTTCTTTTCCACTCTGTTTAAGAGAATAATAGTAGGCAGAAAAAGCTTGGTTCAGTTTGTTGGCTAATAAGTTGGATTATTGCGTAAAAAATATAATTCAGAGATCTAAAGGGTAAAAGTAAGATTCATCCCATCTTGTCTTAATTGGACTTTTGGAAGGTATTTCATAATGATATGGCATTATCACTGGAATTATCTTAGGCCATCAGAGTGTCCTGATAGCATCGTTTTGATGCAACGTTGCTGAATGCAATTATTTTATAAGGCCCATGTTCTTATGTGGGAAGAGGTTTAATTTGATGATAGCTCTTCCTTGTGCACTTAGAACTGAAATACAAGAACTGAAAAATGTGAAAAGAAATTCAGAAGACTCAAACAACACTGTATTTGTGCTTATTGCCACTGGATATGCTGTGTTACTGTAGATGTACGTTATTAATCCACTGGTATGAGCTGCTGATTGTGTGCTCCTATCGCACTAAGCAGAATCCTCTTCTTTTCTTCCTCAGGCTCAGGTCTGTCTGGCTTCAGTTTACTCCCAGGAGCCGGTGAGAGATGGAAGCAAGTCTGTCCAGTACCTGAAGATGGCAGCAGAGAGTGGAGTGAGTGCCCTTCTAGATGTTTCCAGAGTTTATCAAGTTTATCTGATATTTCACCTCCCCTTCTCTTCTGGTGTAGTACATCAGTCACTGTGATGAAGCAGGGAATCCTAACCTTGACGTTATTAATTTACAGCCCTGTTGTAAGACAACCATGTTTAGAAACCCTTTAACTTTCTGCCCCAATTGTATTACCATGAGTGACTTTTTAATGTCACTTTAAAGCTACAGCCTTGTTAGATGTCTCAGTGTCGAGTCACAGACTTATTGTGTTTTAATAGTGACATCTTCTGTTGTCTGTCCACACTACTGTCTTTATTTGTTTTAGTTTGTAATGAACAACATCAAGACGTCCACCCGTCTTGAGCGGTTCTTGGAGATTAAATCACTAAATTACATATCTGTTTTTGTTTGTGTACCCAGGACAACACTGCCCTGATGCTCCTCGGTCAGTGTTATGAGGGTGGATTTGGGGTGAAGCAGAATCTGAAAACAGCGAACAAGTTGTACAAACAAGCCGCGCAAGGAGGAAACAAGCAGGCTAAGAGCTTACTGACGCCTCACAGTAAGGGTAAGCACACACGCTCTGTTGGAAAGCTAGGTATTTGTATTAGTCACTGCATTTTTGCATTTGTTACTGATGACAAAGTATGGGATTAGCTTTTAATGAGCCAAGACAGCAGTGATGATATCTGAGTCTGAGAATGAGCAATAGATTTCCCTTCTGTCTCCTCTTTAGCAGAAGATGCAGAGCTGCGCTCCATCCGTTCAGCTCCATGTTTCTCTTTAGCTGACCATGAGCTCGAGCAGGCGCTTTCCTCTCTGACCAGTTGTGTCCCTCCATCCATCAGTCACCCCACCACCCTTCCCCTCCTCCCTCACTCCTGGAGCACCGGGAACTTGTGTGCCCCGCCACTGCTGTCCTCCACTTCTCTTCACGTCCGTTCATACAACAAAGAGGGAGTGACCTGCCAGTGGACTGTAGGAATGGGATAGTTATTCAGAGCCAGTGCAGGTCAAACTGAGGAATGTATTTCATAATCTGAATGTATTTTCAAAAGAGGAGAAAAAAGTCTGTGCAATAAGTGTGTACATATTGTAAAGTCTGGATAAATGTGAAAAGATTTTATGGTTGGTCAAATATGAGAGTGTAGACGTGTTGTTATGTTGCTAAATTTTATACAAGTGTGAAAGATGTTGTGTCATTATGAGATGTGGAACCTTTTATATTATGTTTCTGAGTACAGTGTAAGTAAGAAATTGTGAACAAGGTGCCTCAATGTGAAATTAATCACATACTTAACATTTCTGTTTTGTTTTTTTTTCTCCTGCCAGTTGTTACGCTGCTGAAACAAAGTGCTTTACACTAGTGTGTTATACCGGATCAGTGCTGTCTGTCATTGTAATTTCCCTTTCTGATAAGAAATGTTATTGCATGTTTTTGTGTGCAGCTTGCTAACCATACACATGCCAAAGTGATGTGTGATACACTGAGGAAGATGTTATATTGTTAAACGCACATTAGGTAAAATAATTAAAAAACAATCCCAAAGGCTAATGTGACTGGTTACTTTATTATGATTATTAATATTCAAGTAGCAGAGTGTTGTGAGTCCATGAGTTAACATAAAATTTATCATCATAAATTTACTAATTAATTAGTAATAAAATGATTCCCTGGTCCTCTCTATGGAGCAGCTTTGCGGGTGGTAATAGCATCAGTCCTGTCAGTCAGTCCTCATGCAATATTTAAGTAAAACTTCCTGCATGTACCTGCGGATGCTTCAGACTGGTGGACCAGTATAAACCATTCATATTTCTCCAGACTGCTGCATGACGTAAGATCCCAGTGATGTGTGATTTTATTACCTGAGTTGCAATATAACACCGGTGGATATATTATGATCGCGTCTCTTCCGTCCACCGAGCGTCCTGCGTTCGCGGCTCTGATTGGCCGGCTGAGCGCGCCGCCCCGGGATCCTCTGGCGCATAGAGAGAGCGCAGCTTGGCCGCCAGCGAGCACGGAGCTGGACTGGGAGGGCAGTTGATGTGATGTGATCCAATACAGGCGGCCGGCTGCAGCTACGGACTGGCGCTGATTGTGATTGTCGACCTCGGACTGCTCACTAGTTTGTGTGTGTGTCGTCGCGGGAGCAGAGGCGCTGAAGCCCGGAGGCTGTGCGAAGCGGTGAGTGGATGTAAATAGATGCTCTCGATGGGATGTGCTCCCCTCCCAGTGCGGCGGCGGTGAGAGAGGTAGATGCTGAAGATTTACTGCGTCTGTCCACATATCGACAGCTTTGCTTCCGCAACATTGGCAGCTCCACCTTTGCATCCTCGGCGTGATGGTAGATTTAAAGATGGAATAACAGTGTGCGTGGTGTCAGTGAGGGAGTTTATTGGGAGGCAGCAAGAAACGAGGTGCTAGGATACTCCACCCATGACATCATCGACTTTTCAAGTTCATTCCCCCCTTTCTTGTGTTTTCATCTGTTGCATTTCATTTCTAAAGCAGTGGGTGCAGCTCGGAGCTGATTGAAGGGGCCTGACATTACAGGAAGTGTAGATGACAAAGGACATGCCAGGATAATATGTAGATTATCTGATGATAGATCTATGAAGCAAGTTATTGTTACGAAGTGATAATAAGTGGATTGTCTTCCTTTAGGTGACCTTCAGATCAAAACATTATCAACTATAAACCCTGTATATAATGAGAGCACACAGTATAAACCACTAGAGCAGATTTGGATGCTATTTTGACACAATGGAGAAGAAACAGTTTTGTCTGTCATCAAGTTTAGTTTGTTATAATCACGTACGTAAATCTTTGTTCCATTACTGTGATTTTCAAGTTTATTACAAAAGACGAAACAAACACTCGAGGACGATCAAAAAAACGAAGTTGCTGCTGTCGTGTGACCAGCTGTTCATCTCGTGAATGACCTCCGCTGTTTCAGGGCACAGCTGATTTATTGAGGAAAACAGTTTAACTTCCTCTGTGTGTTGACTGTGCCCCACTGTCCTGCAGACTGCTGTGTCATTCTGCTCGCTTTCTCCTTCTACCAACCATCCTTTCTCCTCCCTTTGCACCTTCTCCTCGACCCACTTTTTTAACTAATGGAGACCTGGCTGCATTGTCTGGGAAAAATTGCCTGTAGGTGATCCAGTTTGTCTGCACCTGACAATAATAGAAAAACAGAGAGTTGGATGTTGAAGTACTATTGCATATAACTTCTTGTCAGTGTTTGGGTTTGAGTAAAGGTGTATAATTCAGTACCTCTATGCAAAATGTGTAGCTTTCCGTCAAAAACCTCCAAAATGTTATTTTATGTGTTAGTTTTTCTGACATCATCAGACCTTCAAAGTGAAACTGTATCGGAGCAGAGAAAGACATAGTCCATCAATTAAATACACAAACACATTTTCATGACAATAGCGACAACATTTCATATTGACAGTGAGGACAGTTCAGATCAGGTAGTTTATACCTGTTGACACTGTGTTTGTAGTGTGAAAGCAGACTCAGCACAAACAGGTTGGTGTGGGTGTCTGGCTCAGTGACAGAGGGACAACACGCAATCACTCAGGAAGGGGAGAACAGATAAGGGCCCTGCATGAACAAAGTGCAATGCCCAGGGAATATATTCTGTCCAAAACCTATCCTCTGCCGTTTTCCAAGTTTTTGTTGTGCTTTAAAATCTGCTGCATTTGCATTTTCCATGTTTCCAAGAAAAGGTGCTGATTATGACTGCAGCGCTGTTTGAGATGCGTGTGTGTGTACGATTGGCTGAAAGGATGTTTATACATTATGTTTGCATGCCTGGGTATGTTTTTCTGCCTGTAGCTGTTGTTTACCAGCTTTGTTCAGGGTTGTAGCCCAATTAAATCCTTTCAAACTGAAGTTACAGTGACACACACCATGCATGTGCCAAGTCTTAAGATCATAATGATTTTCTGCCACTGTCTTTGTTACTATCCATCTGTCCATATTCATCATCACAGAGCTGATCCACACAGAGATAAAAGAGATACGACTAGCTAGTTAGCAGGAGCAGGCTGCCACTTCTCCTCCCCACAGGCTGGCTTACTGCTCAGCCTCAGCTTTGAATGTTAGTCCTGGATGAATACATAAAGGGTCTGACTCACTCCCCGTATCATGCAAATGCAATCCAGATTCATGACTTTGATGCAGCGTTTTAACACTTCAGCAGTGACACCTTATGTGTAAAAGGGGCGTGAGACTGGAAAATAATCTGCACCACAGTGTATCAATAAAAGCCCCTGAGAGTACCATCAGAGAAATGCAAATAAGTCACACTGTACTGAACATCTCGACTTGATGATATCAGCATGAGATAGTGAGATTTTATTCCAACAGTTATACTGAGCAAATAACACAAAGATTGTATAACTGACCATGAAAATTGTCGTGTTACTAATAATAGTAAGCAGAGATGCCAGTGACTAACTATATTGTTAGGAGAAGACATATATCTGAAGGAAAATAAAGAGAGAGGGACATGGCCAATACGTTTCTGCAGGCAGCTCATTACATACCTTGGTCACTACAGATTTTTATCATAAATGTTAGACTAATGCATTTATGTACAAAAATGATACATTAATATATAATATAAGTGTTTACAACCTAAGGTTGCTACTGTGACATGACATTTGACATGTCTTTTTCCCATCACCTCTATCACAGCAGTGTATTTCCCGTCAATCATGATGTCAGTACAAACTCCTCCCCTCTCACGCTCTGGCTCCTCCCCTTCCAATGTGGGTTTGGCCAATCGCAGTGGCTCCTCTGCCAACCCTCCCACGTCCCTCAGCCTTCGCTCCTCTTACAACCAGCTGCTCGGCCGTGATGTCATCAAGGAGTCCATGGAAACTGGAAGTTCGGCCACTTTGCCGAAGAGCCGTCAGAGATACGCAATGGCCAGTGTGCGGAGCGCCATGGGGATAAGTGACAACTTGGCTTTGTCCTCTAAAAACCAACCAGTAACAAGAGGGAGAGGCCTCCCTACTAAGTCCTCGTCCAGTTCAGCCCTCTACTCGTCCTGTTCCTCATCCTCACTCTTTAATGCAACAAACCCCAAATTGGTCAAAAATGGGGCCAATATGCAGAGACGAGCTGAGAGTCAGCAGCTAGAACTGAGCAGAGCCAATACAGAGGGCAAAATTCACAATGATTTCATAAATAACCCAACTTCTGACTGGCTGGAGTCTGAGAAAGACAACTCACTACAGCCCCCTTTTCGAAGAAGGACCAAGAGCTTCTTGGAATACCATGGGAAGGGCTGGGATCTAGACTTCAACTGTGGAAACAAAGAGGAGAAAGAGGAGAAAAAGCAGCAGGCTTCTCCAGAGAAGGAGCAGGCCAGTCCTACCAAAGACAGGGAGAGAGAGAATGAGGAGAAGCCCAGTAGCAAGCAGGCCTGCCATGAGGAGAAGGAAGAGGTGGAGCCAGTGGTGGAGGAGGAGGAAGAGGAGGAGGAAGAAGATAACCCAACACCTACAGCAAGACAGCCTCTGCTACCAGTGGTGGTGGAGGCCCCGCTTTCCTCCACTTCATCCTCTTCCACCAACAGTCCAGAGTGGGTCCCACAGAACCACAACCACATCCAGAACTATGCTCCCTCCCAAATCAAGGAAGAACTCTGTGTCCAGGTTCAAGCTAGTCAACGTAGTCCTGCAAAGCCACCTCGCAGCTCCCAGCCCCGGGTGATCAAGGTGGAGCTGCACCCCAACAATGAGAATCAGTTCCTGCAACAGTACCCACCTTCTTCGCCTAAACAGGCCCGGGCTTCAGAGAGGAACACCCCTACTAGGAATGTGGAACCCCCTACCCTACCAGAACCTGAATCAGAGACTGGACTCCCTAAGGTGGGCTTAAGAATGGATCTGACTCCTGACACTCCATCAGAGGATGAAGACTCCAGCTGGACCACCCTGTCCCAGGAGACGCCCTCTCCTCAAACTCCACAAGAGACAGGTTTGAAAATTGCGTGTCTGTCTTTTCATCTGATCTTTGTTATAAAAACTTTAATATGTTCATGTCGGCCTTTAATCCGACGTCCACTGCCCCCTCCTTTCATTCTCTCTCTGTCTTTGTTCCGCTTTCTACCTGCTGCTGGTTGTCTGATGTGGAAATTTCCTAGAGGCCTCTTATTAAGAAAGCAAGTCACCCCAGCAATACTGCTGGAACCTTTAAGGCCCCTGTGAGACACCTTATGGTGCAGAGAGTGATTAGGATGGACAGAAGGATAGGATACTGCAGATATCAGGGTGTGAAAAGGGAAGAAAAAAAAGCAGTGCTGGGTCTAGTAAGCGATGGCCAAGGATGCATGACAGAGATATTGTTAGAGGATATGAGGGAATGGAAACAAATCTAAGAAAGCAGATGGAAAAAAAACAGCAAGAGGAAGGGAGTGAGGATGTTGTTCACTGGGTCTGACTACAGGGGATAAGCCCTGGAGTTGCTATGACAACAGAAACTAAGTAGGGACAAGCTGACCATTTACTCTACCCCCCCTCCTTATGTGACCTGTGTTATGCTCATATATGTTTTTATAAAGCCATTTTGTGTGCAACCATACAAATGTTGCCTAATGTTACACACACATACATGTTAGTATGATACACTGATATGCAGCACATGTGTGTATCGCTGTCATCCAGCAGCAGATGTGTGGGGTGAAGGGGACCTGCCCCCAGGCTGGCGGGAGATCTCAGACTCATCAGAGGTCTATTTCTGGCACGTCCCCACCGGCACCACACAGTACCACAGACCCGTTGCCTCTGGCAACCAACACATCTCTCCCGACAACGAGCCAGAGACTGAGAGTGATCCACAACAGGAAACACAGGACTCCCTCAAGCCACCCAATGAGGTGAGAGGATTCATAGACCTAACACACCTTGTATTCCATCAACATGGCTTCATACCGGTACATACAAACACTGAATATTAATTTTACTGCTTTAAATTTTTAGAGGTTACGTGATCAGCAAACTACAGAATTATCTGATTTCTCAGAAGTCCGAGTTCTGACTTTAACTTCGGAATTCTGAGATTAAAGTCAGAACTCAAATAATATTTTTATGGTGGCCCTAATCCTGTTTGCTGACCACGTAACAAATTTAAAGTAGTACAATTAATATTCAGTGTGTGTTGACATAAAAAAATCAGCTTATGGTGGCCCTAATCCTCTTCAGTAGAAAACAATTGACACATACACTAAGAAAAGGTGAGCATCATCTTTATTCAAAGCTAAATATTTAGTCTTATAGAGATCACATTACACTTACTATACACAAATTAAACTAAAATTGACATTGAATGTACATTGTTTCATTTCATACCACAATTTACTCTATACAATTTGACATGATTTAGTTTAGAATCAAACATGTAATGTTTAAAATACGTTCTGACTCTTTTTCGGATTCTTTTTGCTGGATGACTACCATGACTGCAACACAAGGAGAAGATAACAAACACAATCTAAATACCATAACATGGTCAAAGAAAGGCTCTAAAAGCACAGGGCACACACACCTATGATGTGGCTAGGCCTTCACACTCCAGCTTTGCATGAAAGGTCAAATGCTGAGGCCATGATTTAGGAAATGTAACCACAGATTTTACAGCTCTGTGTGTAACTGGGATCAGTGAGAAACTTCCATCACAATCACTGATGCAGCTGGCATCATCCGTCTGTCTCACTGTTCTCAGTTTCTTTCTTTCTGCGTCTCCCACTCTGTGTCGATCTTTATCCCTCTTTCTCGCCCACAGCGCCCCAGCAGTCTCATATCTGACAGCTCAGTGGAGCCAGTGCCCTCTCCCTCTGTCTGCTCCCCCGCCTCCTCCTCCTCCTCCTCCACTCCATCCAATGATGTCACCTCTTCTGGACCAAATCTCAATACCACCACCTGCACAGCAAAGGTAACTATTTGCATTCTACTGCATTTTCATTTTAAATGTGTTTTATTGTTTGATATATTTTGGAATTAATGGGACTCGCTTGCTTTTTCTACTTTTACATGAGTGACATATTCCAATATTCAGGCCAATAAATTAAGGGTTTGGTACCATCACAGTAGCTACAAACACAAACTCTACTGTTACTAGCTTTGTTTAATGTAACACTGGTTTAGTCTACATTTTTCTATATGAGCCTATTCTTATTCTTATGTATTACTAATATTAATATAGTCCATCTCTGCTCTCAGTGCTGCACTAATAAAATTGAAATGAATACAGTAATCTCTGGCCTGGCCAGTCTGGAGTTAGGCTTTTGTTATTAAACCAAGATGAATATCTCTTATATTAAATTAAAATCAACATTCACCTCTGCAGTTATTACAA
>OMLM01008412.1:39212-61106 GCA_900302695.1 Helostoma temminkii
TATTGTTAATTCTGTTTATATCCATTCCTTGGCCAATTTAATTGCTTACTGCAAGCTTTTGATTTTTATAGTTGGTAAACAGCAATAAACGATGTAGCATATTTTAATGTAAAACTAATGTATGTGTAGCTGTTGTGAAATGTTTCATAAAATCTGTGCATTTGTTTTCATAAGTAGTTCACTCCCTCTTTTCTGTGTAGTTTCCTACAGCAATTTATGCTCTTCATGGTCATTTTAGCCACTATACAAATATACAAAATAATACCATATTTTACCTATGTATATTTGAAGCCCATCATCAAGGAACAAAAACTGTCCAAATAAAATAAATCAATATTTAATGTTGTTAATAGAAATGTACACCAATCAGTAATAACATTATGACCACCTGTACAATTTAATGCAATCCAATACAACAGCTCTGCCATGAATTCTACATCTAATTTTTTAAGTTGAAATGTAATAATATTACTACATGTGTATTATTAAGTTAATTGTAGGCGGTGTAGTCATACACTCAAGAGGTGTCAGTACAGTTGTGGACATCAAACATTAGAGAGACGCGTTGCAACAGCAACGTGTACTCAAACACGTACGCTAGTACGACTCCACCACCCACAATGACCTTAATAATGCACATGTGGTACAATTATCACATTGGATTCATTCAATACAGGTGGTTATAATGTTTTGCCTGCTCAGTGTAAGTGTTACATAAATTTCCTTTAAATGCTGGACAAGATGTTTATAACTGGTCAAGGCCCAGATGAAAACAACTCATGACATGAAATCCCAGGGGCTGTGTTTCAAATATGAGTGGTGGAAAAAATCTGGTTTTAGTAGCAGTTTTCTTGCATTTAGACCAACAATCAATACTCATATTTCATGTAGAAAACCACCAGCCTCAGTGTTAACGCTCTACAGTGTTTTGCATTATAGATTTTCTTTTCACATGTTATCAGTATGTGCCAACAGAACGTCTTGGTGTTGCTTTTCTAATGTGATAAATGGGGAAATAATCACATTACAGGGAATATAAAGATCCAGAAATGTGGGGGTGCATCAAAGCATCCCGTGCATACTCAAACTAAGTTAAAATATACAATGGTAGGATTTTTCTTTAGCTGTACATTTGCTAATGTTCCTACTACTACTACTACACACAGTGCTGTTAGTACTATGAATGGTGGTACTGATGTCAGAGCTGCAGACACTGACAGTTTTGTGCGACTTTCTCAAAGCCAGTTCACCATACGTCTCTGGCCGTGACCTCATTTAATCTGCGAGTTGCGTGCACTCACTCCAGCTGAGCCTGCTTCACAACCATCAGGATCAAAGAGAGACTGGTAGTAGTGAGTCAGTGATGCTTTATTTGGCCGTGGTAATATGTGCATCATGGAGAGAGAGCAAACTGAAAACGTGAGTGGTGGGAGTCTTTAACTCATCTCTCTGCGTTGGTGCTTTCATACCTTTCATCTTGTACCTCTTTTTACCTTTTTTCTCCACTGGTTCCATTCAGGCCCCAGTGGATCTCACACCTCGTTTCTATTCCACTCTTCTACACTCCAACCTTTTCATTTAGCCTCTTTGGTCTCCTGTCTTTACCTGACTTTCCTGCCAAAAATTTCTCCTGCATCTCTGAGGTCTATGTGTCAGTCTTCTTCAGCTGTTGGTTGATCCACTGCCTCTCTCTCTCCATAATATGTCGTCCCCTCTGTTAACTGGGGTCAGAAATCCCTGCTCCTTTATTCTCTCTCTCTATTTTTGCTCTGTCTGCACATAAATCAAATTTGACAATTCTGTTTATGTGTGTAAATATGCCCATGCCATGTGCCTTAGGATGTTTAGGTATTTTTTTCTGATTTGGTTGTCAAACTATAAAAAACTGCACAACACCTAACATGTTGACATGTAATCAGGGGACTGAGGTCATGTTAGATTCTGCAATTTCACACGTTTCATACACATTAAATATGTAAAAAGAAAGAAAAAATAACTAGAAGAATATATTTGACAAGACAAATAATGTATTTTTAAAACACTCTAAACAAATGCAGATTAGTAAATGGCTTGTCTCAGATGTGTGTGGCTTTTTTACATAAGATTTTGGACTTTGGCATTTTTAAAATCCTGGCTTCAACTATGGGTTTAGACACAGCAAATTGCAGTATTGCAGTATTACAGTAGCAGTATTGTCTGCATATACCGAAGTGTGCTTGGACAAGATCCTGAACCCCATGTTGGTCCCGCTATGTGTGTGGGTGAGTGAGAGGCAGTGTAAAGAACTTAGGCTAAGTTCACACTGCAGGCAAAAGTGTCCCAAATCCAATTTATTTGACCATATCTGATTTTTTGGGGCAGTGTGAACAGCACAAATGACATGAAATTTTTCAAATCCAACCTGAGCCACTTTCAAATGTGGCCCAAAATCAGATACATATCTCATCATTTCCAATTCAACCTCAGTCTGAACAGTCAGGTCGCATTTCATCTGACTTTTATTGCCTGAGATGAGTGAGTCTTGTGGAGAGGCGCTGGAAGATGTAATGAAAGGTGACGATATCCTGAAATTTTGGATGAAATCTGCTTCTTTAAAACCGCTCACGTAGTGGTCCCAAAACTCTGGGCTCCGGCGCATCCGCACACATCTCTGTACAGATGTGGCAGTCATCTCTAAACAAATGTTCATTGTTAAAAATTCAAAAAGGTGCTTCAAAATGAAACCGCAAAAGGCTCACTTCAGCTACATCCATGTTTACTTCCATAAATGTCATCACTGATAAACACTGATCAAATCACAACCATGAATAACTACGACCTAACAAGTCACAACACAACACAACACAACACAACACAACACAACACAACACAACACAACACAACATAACATAACATAACACAACACAACACATGTTATCATACACCATACACCTGATTTGCGTGATTGATTTTACTGATGTTTCAATAAATAATCAGAGGCACCAGAAAGATAACTTTAACTTTACTGTCTGTCCACGCTTAAGTTATTGTCTTCCAAAAGCTAAAGTTTTCCCATTTCTGATATTGTCAGTATTCAGCTGTGAAAATATATAGTCTGAGGCCAAAATGTTTAGAAAAGATGTGTTATTGCTGACTTACTCTCAGTCATGTCTGTCATAGTCAAATAAGGTCAGTGTGATATTCACAATAATGTAGATTTGTAGAGAGGTGGGAGTCTTGTCTGGGTGTGAGTCAGGTGTGACATTGTTCTTACATCAGTCTAAAGCATTAGCAGCACTTTCAACCTGACACACACGTGCAACTCAGTTATAGACAGTGAAGAATGGGTTGTAATGTTGAGGTGAATGGAGAGCGACTTTTTGGGCTTTATAAGATTTTGACACTGAAATCTAATTCCACCAAAGTGACTGACAATGAAAAGAGCATGGAACCTGAAATTAGAAATAGAGCAAAAGGAATACAAGAAGGGAGGATCATGGGAAGTAAACAGACTCAGAACACAGAAAAAAATACATTCTAAACCTGCACATATGGAGACATTTACATGCAGCAAGTCGAAGCTTTTAGGAAGTTTATACATTCATTGAATTTACAGACATATGTTTGTTAGTGTGTGTTTACATGTGCGACTGCTGGGTGTTTGGAGACAAAGTTTAAGCAGCAGTTCTGATGCTCTGACTCTGAAGATTCCCTGTTTGAACCTTTGCCACACACACACACACATGCTGCTTCTTACTAAGTGGATCATCGCAGAATCAAAGGCAGTCAATGTTTGAATTAGCCTTCTGTTCTTTATTCAGCCTGTGTCTCCTTTGTAGCGATCCCGATAACACACTGTCACACACTATATGGCAGCTGTGATGAGTTACACTGTTGATATGAGTCATTCTTTGTAACTAGACTTTTTTTTTTTCTTTTCTGGAGGCTTTTTCGTGTTGTGGAGTAAAAAAAGTAAGTGAGTGAGCAGAAGAGTGAAAGGAAGATTAAAGAGCGAAAGCAAAAAGAAGGATGAAAGAGATTTGGAGAAGGAAAATATAGAGGGGAACAGGGGGGAAGAGGGAGAACTGCAACAAGGTGTGCTGTGTCATAATTTAGATGAACACTAAGCCAGTGAAATGAAATGTGCACGCACACACACACACACTAGCACTCACACACTCATGGGAAAACAATGATTGAGATAAAAGCATTATGTCTGTTTCTGACTCAGGATATCATGTGTATTAATGTGTTCTTTCTGTCCTTTTCTAACTCCTCTTCTGCCTCTGTTTTCACTTTTCTTCTTTAATGTTAATGCATTTTTCTTATCCTTCTGATGTTCACCTATTGATTGTCCATCCCACATTTTATCTTCATCTAATATATTCTTTCCTTTTTATTTCTTTCATCTCCCTCCTTTCTTCCCCCTTTTCCCACCTTCCCCTCTCTTCTCCTACTGCTACCTGGGACACAGAGAAAGGTAACTGCTCTTTGTGGTGTGATTGTGCTCCATTGTTTCCAGTAATTATTGGGTCAAGATTTTCATGCCCCTTCTCCCCCTGTGCAATCACATCTGTCGCTTCAAGCATCAAATCAGAGGGTTTGCGTTACCCAGAGTCACTGTTGCTCTTTACAGGCGTGCAGCGCCATCTACTAAAGGTCGACATCACTGGTGTTAAATCATAAGTGAGCCAGACTGGCCACAGGCTGTTTCCTGTTAAGAGTTGCATGCTGTTTTATAGCGTTTTGATCCCCAAGACAGCGTAGAGAAGTCATAAAAGAACAATATGTAATATGCATGGCAAGGCCACTCATGCTGCTTTGGTGACACACTGTTCAAATGTCCCTGAACACTGACTGGAAGCATACACACACACACACACACACACACACACACACACTTCCATGTCCCATCATACTTTACTTTGCTGGCCACAGGCAGGAGGCATTATCGACCCAAAGTGTGTGAGCATACAATTAAGCAGAGGAGACAGGCCGGGTAATGGACTCATAAACACAAAGAGACTGCTGTGATAAATGCCAGCTGTGTTTGCCATATTTCTGTTTGTGTTTATGGTTATTCTGGAGCATACACTGTGTGTGTGTGTGTGTGTGTGTGTCTGTGTGCGCGTGCACTCATGAAACTGTTCAGCTGCATCTGGTGACACTGCATCCAGCTGGCCTCTCTGCGTGTCCTCACTCTCGTTCTTTCACTCTGCATTGTCTGTTTACTCATTCATACGTGTGCTGGCGTTAAACACCTCCTCCTACCTTTTGTTCTGCAGCTTGTGTTACCTGTTAATGAGGAAGAGCTGTGTCTTTCATCTTGTCTGTGTATAGTATCTCCCACATTTAGCTGTGTTTCATCTTCCACCCACCATCTACATAAAGTTCTCAGTGGAGCTTGCTCTCTGTTTCCCCATCACCTTCCTCATTTGTCTCCTCCGTGTGGCACCACTGTGAATCTCACTGCACATGACTTCCTCAGGCACTGAGACACACATCTGATTGTCCTCCTGTATGCATATTTGTACCTGTGTGTGTGTGTGTGTGTCAGTAAAAACTGGCAACCACCATTTTCAGTGAAAAAAATATTGCTGTACAAGGAAATATGGCGAGATGAGCAAAGCTCCTGGCCGCCTGTAAATGACATAAATAATGGAGCAACCTTTTTGCAACAAATGAGTGAGCTAATTAGAGCGGAGCTCCAACAAGAAACGTCTAGAGAAGAGGTAAATATATCATGATGCAAAATGAGGAAATAATATTTCTGTTGTCATTTGTGTTTAACTTCGGCATGAACAGCTGACATTGCAAATGGGAGCAAGAAGGGGACTAGAAAGTTTGTTTCAGAACAGAGTACATATCCATGGACAAACCTTTTCATGTTTGCCATGACTCACTTGCTGACAACACATACACAACAGGTTAAAAGATGAAAAAAGTGGGAAATTGGAACAAAATGGGGAAAATTGAAGAATTTTCAAACAGATAAAGATATTTTCAGGCACTATTGAATAGCCAAACCTGATACTAAATAACTTAAGAAAAGCTGCTAACGCAAGCGTAAACTATAAACTGGCAATCATATCAATATATTGTATTGGCAATAACTTAGGTGCCCTCTGGGCAAAGGCCTTCGTCCTTAAAGTGTTCACAATATGCAATAATGTTCAAACATGCCTCTCCCAGAAGTAATTCCAAAGAAAATAGCTATAATCTATCCAGTGCAAAACTATTTAGTGGCCACTATTCAGTGTATTGAACTCAAGTAGATAAAACCTGACTCCAGTAAACATACAATATGTTGAATGAAAAAATGTTATAAGGTGGAATAAATATCATTAAGGTAAAAAATACAAATTTACAAGAAGACAAATCCTCAGATGAATGCAGTGAGATTATTTGCCCTGTTCTACTTTCTCTAAAGAACATGCAGCTTTTGTTTTCACTGCTTTCTTTTATTTTGCTTACCTCTTGTCTGGTAATATGCAAAAAAAAACATAATTTACTGAAAATTTACTGAAAAAGTCTGGGAAGCTAGAAAATTACCCACCTATTAATACATAATTACTGAATCATTTTTAAAATGTTTCGCTCATCTCCTTTAAACGTGCAGTATGGTAAATATTGTGTTTGTTTCTTACCTGCATCAGAAATACATATATGATGATACCCGTGTGTCTTCTGTCTGTGCTTCAGGGACTTTGCCTATGTGGCGAGAGACAAAAATACACGAGTGTTGAAATGCCACGTATTCCGATGTGATACTCCTGCTGCAGCCATCGCCACAAGTCTTCACGAAATCTGCTCCAAGGTAGGTATCATTATCATCACCGCCACCTGAATGAGTTTGTCTGCTGCTCTGAAAAGGTATCAAGCTTTAATCAGAGCAACTATCGAAGAGAGAAAAAAAAATTTCTGCTGATGCCTTTTATCCAGAGCTACTTTTTAACTTAAATGATACTCCTACAGGCATGTTACATAAAGCTGTCTGAGAAACACTCTGATTTCTGTTAACTTCCACTAAAGATGAGGAGATATACAGGACTTTCGCTTAAAGTAGGGGTGAGCAAAGTAGACCTGAAACCGCATAATAATATTTTACAATATTTTTTTTATATTTACAATTTTTTGCATCACATACCAAACTAATCTAAACCCATTAAGTAAACTAAAAAAATGTTTATAAATGAGTTATTTCCATAAAAACAGTATCTAGGACTCCATCTTTTTTATCATATGTGTCTTGTGTAGTTAACATTGTACAGGTGTTTCCCCCCCATGTTTCACCTGAAATATTTGAAGTCAATGTTCATTTTAAGGTATAGTTCACAATCCTGGCATAAGTTCAATATCATCAGCACCTAAACTAATCATCAGCTCTCTTCAGTTAAAAGCACTTTAACAAATTTCAGGTGGCCTTCTGAGAACCAACTTAAACTAAGGAATATAGCCACAGCTTCCCTCAGTGCCTCACTAGCTACAGTCAGCTGAAAGGTGACGGTGCCTTTGTACAGCAGCATTGCAGCCACATATGCTGCTCGCAGACATCCATCAGAAGCCTGTACATATCTAGACCTTGCTGTGTTGGAGTGTGTTCTCCGATGTGTCTAATGTCATTCCTTCCTTCCTACAAACTGAGTTTCTCCCCATATAACCTGCGTCTGTTTTGATGACGTAGTGAGGGTAAAAGTAGAAAGTTCATTCGGCACGGATCTCCTCTAACAACAGCAGCTAAGCTAATTCTAAGCTCAGGTTATGGCGTGCAGCTGCAGTGGGCTCCTCTGTGACTTGCTCCTGTTCGTTTGAAATGAGAACTCACACTTGGGCCTACTCTTTTCAATTTCAAGTTTCACTATGTGGCAGGGTTGTGGGCCGTAGCAACAACAAAGTCGTAGTGTAACAATGGAAGGCCTAGAAACATGAAATGGACTAGAATATCTGAGAGGCAACATGCTGGGTCCAGTTTTCACTTTTACACCTTAGTGTATTGGTCCGAATTATTTCAGAAATATATAAACTTGTAGCATTTTCCTCTTGGTTCACTTTCTTTTTACACAGAAAAATATCCAAGAGCACTACAATGTGTCACGCAACAGCCTCCTTTCTACTTTTTGGTCCTGTATACTTTCTTGTCTGGAGCACTGAAGTTTACTAAATGGTTCAGATCAGGACCATCACTTTTCAGAGGTCTCAGTGCAGTTTGTTTGGTGTGCACCCGAATGTGATCACCATGTTCCACACCAGAGGAAACAAACTACGCCAAGGGGGAAAAAAAAATCATTTCATTTTAAATAAACTAAAGCTTGTAGCTGTGAAAGCATCTTTAATGTGTTAGAACATGTGCAAAATATTAGTTATTGCAGTTTCAAGGTTTTGTAACCATTTCCCGCAGAACTCATCACCATGCGCAACGCATGGTGAGTGATACTAGCAACAGTGAGAAGGGCCAATCCAATTGCATTGTTACATAATACAAAACCACATAAGCATAAAACACAATACAAAGTAAAGCTAATTCATTTTGACCAAATGAGTGCTCATAGAGTTAACACAACAGCTATACTGGTGCAGAGTTAATCCAACACTACACTCTCACTACAATCTGCTACTAGCTGCTGTAACTAACGTCACATCACCGTATGTTTGTAAACACGTTGATGCACGTTAACAGATTTACTTATTAATTTGGTCAGTATCAGTATCAGTCTCCACCAGTGCTATCTGTAACTACTAAAGGCCGATGGAGGCTAGCCAACATATACTGCAACGCATATATAATACATGAAAACCCTGACAATTACAGTAAGTAATGTAGACATCCAGTATAATTCACTAGTTTAACACTCCTCACACACAGCACCTAAACACAAAGGGAAACCAGTCTGTCCTGGGTCCAGCAGTGACCTTGTAAAGCATAAATCTACTTGAAAATACAGATCTTGTCCCTAAGAGCCACATTGTCCCATTTAAATAGTTTTTTTCTGTTAACCTCCTATCTTCTACCCCAAATTAAGGAAAGCGGCAGTATATGTATGTCTCGTGTGTGTGCCTGACTTTTCACACCACCTATTTTAATCATATTGGTAATTTTCTCTTTACTGCAGCAGACAAACTTGGTGACCTGCGTCTTGCACCTGCGCAGTGCTCTGAGCAGGCCTCCTTTTTGCATGTGTGAGAATGTGTGTATGTGCCTTTGTCGTCTTGCATGTTCCCCTGCGAGCAGAGTTGCAGACTCACCTTAGACTTTGATTAATGACACCTATAATTAATCAAGTATCTGTAGCAGCCGCTCAGTGGAGAGGCCATGCAGGCAATTCAACACTCTTTAAAGAGTGTATAACACTGCAGCAGCAGAGCACTAGGAAAGAAAAGCGAAACCTTTTTGAACAGTTTATTTTAGAAATATGAGGCTGGTTTTCGTTCATACAACATGTGTCTAACTGCAAACAAATCTCATTAAAACCCAGAAACCATAAATGAATTGAACCAGCTTATAATTATTACTTGGATAGCCAAGTAAAGTCTTATAGCTATAACCATACAACATTATTAAAAACACAGCTATTAAATGCACATCATTGTGTGTGGGTGACATTCTTTAAACTTGATAAACATAAGCATTATATCTTATTTGGACTGTCCCACTGCCTAAATACCCACTATAGTACAGCAAATCTGTAGCTGAAAGTCATGTTAATAAAAATCCACTCTGCTCAGCCATTTTAGGAATAAAACTAAAACAATAAAACTGTATATTAGTGACTAGAGTTTTGAGGCAGTATGCCACAATCAGGATTGGCAAATAGTATTTGTAAAAACAGACTAAAGCACTGTTGATTCTGCTGTTTTTATGGGATTTGTTGACAATAGCAAAAATATAGGCTTTTGCCAGCCTCATCCTTTTTTATTATTGTGTGCTTCAGCTGTAATTTTTGTGCTGAAAGTCATTTTTAATGCTTATTTGTGAGACAGTCTAGGCGTATTTGACCATCTGTTGTGACCATAGTCAACCGTAGCTCTCCTTTCTTTTATTGCTCATTCTGTGAACTTGTATTTCCTCCTCTATTCATTTATCCTCTACCTTTCTCTAGATTATGGCTGAAAGGAAAAGTGCCAAGGCTGCAGCTGGCAGCTCCTCCCAGACCGGCTCTGATGTACCCCTACAAGGTACGCACACACACACACACACACACAGAATTCCATTTTTCTTTGAGTGTTCTTCCGTAGTTCCCTCATGAGAGAATTGGATTCGTCAGCCATGTGCTATCTCCCCTGCTGTGGTTTCTTGTTTCACATTACAGCAGTCCTATCTGAAATCATGTATATGCATTTTTTAAAATGACCTTATCGGCTTAGGAGTAATTCTGAACATTTGTTAATAGAAATGATAGCAGTGCTCGGTTGCACAGAGATAATGCTGACTGAAGAGCAACTCTTCGCTCCCCATTCACTAAGCTTTATCCTCAGAGCACTAATTCTGTTCACTGTTTCCCATTTCGCTAAGTCCCGCTGCTTGTTCACCTCAGTCCCGAGTAATTATAGGAAGAAAGAGAAAATGCACCAGCACTGTTCATCCTCAGCTGTTGTGTGTGTGTCTGTTGGGTGCAGCGAAACAAGCTTCAGCATCAGAATATAAAAGAACTGTATCGGCTCTTCACTTAGCGGAGGCAGTCAACCTCATTAAAACCCAATTAGTGTTTTCTTTGAGGCAATGCCTGGTGCTCCACAGAACCCACCCCAACCCCAGGATGAAAGAACTTATTGGAGAAACATCCCTCACATCTTTTAAAGTTATAACGTTCTTGAACTCACAGTATTTTCATTCAAAAACAAGTTTGTATCCAGTGAGAGGTGTTTTCCTCAAGAGAAAAGACCAGAATAATCACCACACTATCCTCATCAGATCTGACCCGTCTTAGCACTACTTTAAATATGGAAATAAACAGTTAAGACCTCTCAGTATTTATGTTATCATTATTTTCAGAGCTGTACTAGTACATACTGAAGGTGTGAGACTCTTTTCATAGAGTACACTGACGATGTGAATCTAAGGAAAAAACATTATCCATGATTGATTTCCTTCATTTAATCCATAACAGTCATATAGAGATGAATTGTTAATTTCTGAGATCCAGTAATTAAAACATGTACTATGCCTGTGGCCTGAAACTCAATATGTGCAAGTTATAACATGTGGACGATGCACTTTAAACTACTATACTAACAATTATTACCTTACAAATGTAAAATATATACAAACCTTTGAATGGTTTGTATATATTGTAAATTCTCTGAACTGGATGTGTCATTCACAACAACAGTATCCAAGCTGCTGCAAATAGTTTCTGTCAGCATTTTGAGACTTAATTTATTTTTAGTATTGTAGTGATTGTTTTTTATTATTTTGTCTTTTAGGACAAAATGTAAACTGTGTAGTTTAACACTGATCCAGTTTTAGTGTTTTGCATTTTACCTTGTCAGAAATCATCTCAGTCTTGTAAAGCTAATTGTCCCTAGGACCTCACAGTTAGTGGGTCCTAACAGTTAGTTAGGACCTCAGTTAGTAGGTCCTAACAGTTAGTTAGGACCTCACAGTTAGTAGGTCCTAACAGTTAGTTAGGACCTCAGTTAGTAGGTCCTAACAGTTAGTTAGGACCTCACAGTTAGTGGGTCCTAACAGTTAGTTAGGACCTCACAGTTAGTAGGTCCTAACAGTTAGTTAGGACCTCAGTTAGTAGGTCCTGGGGGTAAAACATGTTAACTCCTGCACAGATTGAGAAGCAGGTGATAGAAATTCTTTGATCGTCCTCATTCATCTTTTCTGCTTACAGGCCATGGTGTAAACAGACACAGTTGGGTTTGAGCTCGTTGAAATCCTGCATGCTTGTGACAGCAGCATCCTGAAATATTAAAATATTCACCAGTGTTTGTTTATTTCTCTAGTTTAAGCCAATTATCGTGTGTGGACTTCTCATTTGGAACTTGGTGTTAGATGTTTTTCAGTGATAAAATTCTCCATGGGCATGAGTGTGTTTGTGTGTGTTTGACTGTGTGTTTTCTCTCTGCAGAGTTTCCCATGCCAAAGACTGAGCTGGTGCAGAAATTTCATGTGCTGTATCTGGGCATGACTTCTGTGTCTCGACCTATAGGTAAATCCAAACCTACACTGAAACTCATACGCACACACCAGACACACACAAGACATTCTGTATCGTGTAGTAAATTTCTCCACACATCATCTCACTGTTCACACTGCTCTGTTCTTCCTCAGGTATGGACATAATAAATGGAGCCATAGACAGCCTCCTGTCCTCCACGGGCAAAGAGGATTGGACTCCTGTCATACTGAGCATTGCTGACACCACTGTTGCTGTCATCAAAGAAAAGGTAAGGCACTTTTTGTTGCTAACCTGAGAACAAAAGTGAAATATGTGAATATACCAATTAGGGAAGTTTTATTACAACTCTGATTCTACTCTTGGTTTTGGTGGTACAGGAAGAGGAAGAAGAAATCTTGGTGGAGTGTCGTGTTCGTTTCTTGTCCTTCATGGGTGTGGGACGGGATGTGCACACGTTTGCCTTCATTATGGATACTGGGAACCAGCATTTCCAGTGTCATGTGTTCTGGTGTGACCCCAATGCAGGCAGTGTGTCTGAGGCTGTCCAAGCAGCATGTGTGGTGAGCTTATATTTAATTGTTTGAGTAAGATATATTTTGCGCTAATTATAAATTTTAATCCAAAATTTAAATGATGAAACATTTCAATTCTGCCCCCTTTCTCCTCAGCTGCGGTATCAGAAGTGTCTGGTGGCACGGCCGCCCTCACAACGCGCTGGTTCCTCTTCCTCACCCTCTTCAGACTCTGTGACCCGGCGGGTGACCACCAGCGTGAAACGTGGTGTCCAATCTCTCATAGACACTCTGAAACCCAAGAAACAGCCGTCAGAACTCCCCCAACAATGACCATCACAAGTGACCACAGCACCCTTCCTAGCCGACACCTGGATGCCACTCACACTACCGCCACAACACCTAATCAGTTCCAGCCATGGTAACCAATGATGTGTACATATACAAGTTAAAAAAACACAGCAGAAGAGCAATCCTCACGTATGACTAATGCTAAAAAAAACAAGAACAGTTACCTGTTTCATGAGGAGGAATGGAAAAGCTGCAGTATGTTTGCTGGTGTCACCGGTCGAACTTTGAGCTTTTCCTCACAGTATGTTTGAGTCCTGGGTTAGATGGATTACTTGATCACCCACACTGCAGACAGGATATAGGATTTCCCAGACTGGCTTGTGGAACCAATTTTTGGTTTACTCGTTTTCCTTCAATTTTTGTCCACTTCTGTAACAGTCATGAGTGTGGAAAGAGCTCCTAGACTGGATTGCAAATATACAGCAGCCTTCGACAAGAAAAGGATGAGTCTAGCAGGTGGATCCTGAAAGTCACCATGACAATGAGAGGACCTGTCATTCTTTCGATGTGTGACAAACTTGAACCAGAAAACAAAAACACCTCCTCTGAGGATGAATGTGAAAGTGACTGTAATAATGAAGAGTATGTAAATGACTGTAAGTGTGAAAAAATAAATATAGGGCACAAATCCTGTAGATATGAGGGAGAGATGAGCTGTTTATGGCAGACGTTTGATTTTGCATGTTTTTTGATGGGTCATGTTTTATGTTGGTGAGTTAATAAGGATCTTGATAAGAAGAGTGGTGTAAACAAAAGAAATAGATGCTCTTAGCACAAGTCATCTCAACTTGACCATGACTGGATTAACACTAGTGCAAAAATCTGTCCTGTTTCTAACTCATAAATAAAAAATATTCTGGTCCCTATATACAGAATTACAATCAAGGATTGTTCATTAACATTTTTTGCTTTATAAATCTTAATGACTGACTTATTCAGCAAATGTTAGGTTTTTAATGTACTTTAAATTAGTTATGATTGTGATTTTTGTTTGCATAAATTCAGAAAAATCAGTTTAAGAGCTCAAGAATGTCACATTGCCTATGTTCAATTTATACAATTTCCTCAGGAATCTTAATATATTCATACCAGACTTAAGTGGTTGCAAGAAATTTCAGACACAGGCTTTGACTCTAGCAGTGAAGTGCTCTTGGCTGTTTGAGCAGTGGTACACAACAGTGTTATCCCTGCTTAGACAGCATGGAAAAGATCAGTGTCATACAGTAAGGGTTAACTATATTTCCTCCGTAGATCCAACCAGTCAACTCCCACTCACAAATATGTATACACAGACACACACACATACACACAGCAGGAAAGAAGTCTGCTGTCACTGCTTTTAAAATCTTTACACTGCTCCTATGGCCCGGGGCCTCCACCTGCACTCCACATGAACTCTGTGAATGCAGTCTGATCAAAATGAAAAATACACACAGAACAAGAGAGATGCTGTAAATCAGTTCATTTCTGTTCTTCATTCATCTCTACACCATGTAAATGTAATCTGTTGTGACAATAAATGCATAACCAAATGAAAAATGAGCAGCTTCTCCTTTAATTTTTCCAGTTGAAGGGAACCTATGTTATAGCTATACATCATGTAGTGACACTGAAATGACATTGGCCCTGCCCTGTAAAAATATGCAGTTTTATTAGATTCTAACTGTGGCAAGGTTGTTCTATATGACAGACAAAAACACTGTAATAACGACTAGTACAATGTAAGGTGAGCTCTATTTGCATGCTTTGTGTAATTTGGAAGTTCAATAACACATACATTTTGAACTTACATTTACTACTGAATTTATTTTATTAACTAAGCACTTGGCACAAAAGTTAATACTTTCATATCTGTGTTGGTTTTTGTAAGCTCAAATCATTGGCCGAGATTTCACCGTAATGTCCTTGGAGAATCCACCACTGGATCGGGATACAGATTGAGGTGGACTCCTCCACTTGCTATAGTTGAAGCTGGGGCTGAATCCTGTTCGACTGTGCTGGGGTGGAAAGAAGTTGGGGAAGTGAACAGGAGGAAGAACAAGCACCATAGGCTTCAGCTCCTCCTGATAAGCTTTACGGCGACGGATAACAGGTGTAGCAGAAGGAGGGGCAGGATGCAGAGGGGTGGTGGTGGGAAAAGTTGTAGTGTTGAATACAGGGGTGATGCTTTTTGTAGGTGTGCTGCTTTCTGGTTTGAAGGAGGAGATGGTGTTTCCTTGTCCAGAAGAGGGGAAGGAGCTGAGCACAGTGTTCTTTAAGCCATGCAAGCACAGTGCTTTAGGTTTTCCTGAAGGACAATAACAAGATAAAGGACAAAATGACACAGATTTTTGGAGGAAAATAGAGAAAGCACCAAGAAAAGAAGTGGAAGACGTTACAAGACACTACATGTTGAACTACTCTATTCAAAATAAATGTGTTAGTCCTTGCTACCATGTCTCATATTTTGGAAAGAAGATCTTTCTTGCCAAGAATTAGATGACAGGAGTGATACTGTTCTCTTTAGACATGCAATAGGACTAAAGTAATCACGCCCACCTTGAGATGACTGTCGCCTGTTAGTAAATTCCTGATGGTCACACATTGTGATACTGTTGCTGTCCTTGATATCTTGGGTTTTCGGCTGCATACTGACAGAGAGGTGGGTATGAGGGGCGTAAGCATGGGACATCTTTGTAATTCTGTTGGTTTGTTTGTGGTGCTCTTTTCTGGTTGGCTGGTTGCAACTGATCTTGTCCAGTATGCCTTTGGCGTTTGCCCTGGCCAGCACTTCCTGTGGCGCCTCTTTGACCACCAGCTCAGGCTATTGAGAAGTCACAAAGCACTGTGTTTTATTTTCTAAGACATGACTAAACAACTAATAAAGAGGAGAGGAGAGGATAGGAAAGGTAAGGAAAGGAGAGGAAAGGAAAGGAAAGGAAAGGAAAGGAACACCACGTCCTTGCTGCTGGCTGCAGGGTCACCTGCTGTCTCAGCACCAGCCCACACAGCAGCCTACTGCTCTCCTCAACGCCTGAATTATTCACTAGCACAGTGTACACAACGGGGACATGTGTCCTGTGTGGGTTTATGTGTGTATTTTGTTTTTTAAGTGCTTTCTTGTACTTTAATGCAAATGCGTAAATGTGTTTGTACAAGCTGTCCGTAATTCTACACAGGTAAAGTTACATTGAGTGTAGATTTTGTATATGTGCATGTATCTAAGTGTTGACACACCCTATGCACACAGGTAATCATGTTTTAGAGACACCACTGTAATGCAGTCTTTGATAAACGCAGTGAACTTCATTGATGGTAACTCATACAGACAGGGGGCACTGAATTATTCAGCAGACACTCTCCCTTGCCTCCTTTTCTTCCCCCTCATCCCTTTAAATCTCACTTCCTCTCCATCTGCACTAACTAACTATGCCATACTCTGTAAATTTCCCATTTCCTTCTACACCCTGCCAAACATAGCTGCCACAACATACCCTGAAGCTGAACCCATTCAGTTTTAATATTTGCTATTTCAAAATTATTACATCCAATTCATCTCTTCACAACTACATACAAATTTATGAACTCACATTAAACAATGAAGAAGAAGAAGATGTCCACGTGAACAGTGTGAAGTACTGAATCCCCTTTTAATATTGTTGAATGTTGTCCTTCTATAGTTGGGTTCAACTAATACCTCATTTCAGAGGAGTCCACTATGCTCTAATTCATCTGTATATTACACCAGAAACACATATTTGAGTGTATTTATTGTCTCCAGATGTTCCTGTATGGAAAGCTAATAAAGAACTTTTATTCTGCTTTAACAGTCAGTGTAAGCCAGACAGCATACAAACACTTATATAATTGCTATTTTTATGGGCCTTTTTAAAGTGTCACAATAACTTTTGATTAGATGAGTTTATTAGAGGTGGAAAGAAAAAATCCTGTTAGAAGCACCATTACAGTAGTTTGATTATCTTTTCATTCCTATCTGTGGAGGTATAAAACATGATAAATGGTCGCAGAGAAACAGAGAACTCAGTCACATCCATCGGGGGTGAAATAGTTTAATAACCTTGCACTAGCATCATAAGTGTAAGAGCTTATTTCATAATGTAAGGGGTATGTTGTAAAAGTATCTATGTTGTGGATTATGAGAATGTAGGGAAGCCCATGCACACAGACTTGATGAGACTTGTCAGTGTACATAGACATACTGCAACATAGTTCACCAATAGCCAGTTGAAGCTGTGTTGCTCTCTGTAAGAGTCTAGATATTTCTCTTAACAACTACATACAAAAATAATACTGAGAGTGTAGGAGAGAGATACAGTGGACAGAGAGAGGAGGATCAAAGAGCATTGGAGAAAGATTTGTTGGTTGAAACAGAGGACTAAAAGATATGAAGCACTGAAAGTCTGTGACTAGGCCACACAATATTTTCAGAGACAGAGTGCATCCCAATTTTCAGAAAAGCTCCAATCTATCAGAAAACTGTTTGGTGACATGGTATGAACTTGAATCCCTTCAAAGACATGGCAACATTTTTTAGTTTTCATGTGTAAATCACAAATAAATTCATAGACATATCCACACTAAAAATGTGTATTAGATCTGTTTTCACCCTGTTCTCCGATGGGCTATGAAATCCATAACCACCTCTCTGCTCTAACCATATGTTCTGAGACTGACTTCATTATCTCTCTCTCCTCTCATCTCATTCTCGCTTAAACACTTCTATTTCTAAAGCTGACCCAGGCAACTCCCTCCTCCTCTATCTTCTGATTTTTCCCCATTTCAACATTCATTCACACTCATCCCACCACCTTCTCCTACATCTCACCACTCATTCTTTCCTGTTGCTGATTAGACTCAGATGGGATGCCTATGTCTGTGACCAATCATTCTCATTTATTTTTGCAGTACTGTACTTCTGTACTTTTTTGTGACCTGTCACAGATTGTGTTACTCGTTCCCAATCTTTACTTCAGTAACCTGATCCCTTGCATGACTTTCTCTTACTGCCCAAACAAACCATTAACAAAGGTATCAACAAAGGATTCTACACTTTGAGACAACAAACATACAACAGTTTCCAAGTGCATAATTGCTTTTAAAAGTTAGCAAGAAGCCCACAGAACGTGCTTCATCATTATCCCCACACCTGCCTTAATTGAACCTATGTGCATCAATTAAGGATGATTAACAAATTGCACACAACACACAATAGAAAGCCAAATAACACTATGGTATTATACTGGTAAAGACTATTGTCAAGTTGATGCTGGAATGTTTCTATGTAAAAGAAACACATATTCAGAATCTAATAAAATATGCCTCTAAACAGTGCCTAGACCTCATGTGGTCTGTCTGTTAATTAATAATTTAATGATGCTCACCTCTCTGGTGAGAACAGCCAGGAAACAGCCATTGTTGTGCTCTGATGGCTCCAGTATGAAGTAGGGGTCTGTTTTCTTGGGGTCCTCCACATGGTTAGGAGAGTTGAACAGGTATAAACTTGGCCTGGATTAAAAGCACACATACACAAACAGAAATCCATACTATACAAAAACACACGTGGGGCAGCTGCTAAAAACACAAAACATATTAATGAAGCAGTAAAATGCATTATTTGCATGATTGTTATCTGAATAATTAGTTTGATTACAGATCTATCTTGATATGATTTTATTACATTTATGAATTGTTTATTCTACAAATTGATAGAAAAATGTGATTCTACTGTAAAAATGTCAAATATGTGTTCCAAGTTTATGACATTTTTGCTTGATAAATTCCTTAAACAGTTACTCAGATATTAAACTCATTCATTGTTTCATCTTTAACATGCACACAAGCACAAATTGTCTAGGTGAAAACAGTGTGAGCCATTCTAATAATATTACTTGTGTTTTATTTATGCTAGCCTAAGGCATTGCCAGCACAGTAGGCCTGCTTACTGCAGAGAGGAGTCAGTCTTGGTACATTCAAGTCCACAGTAATGGTTGACTTCAAGAAGTCTTAAGTTTTTTTAACTACACATACACAACCAAAAAACCGCCACTGAAAAAATATAAAATATGTCAACTTGTAGGAAAGCTGCATGGAAAAATATTTTTCTCTGACATTTACACAACATTTAGAGACATAAGATGTTACTTTTGATTATATTTTCACTGAGTCTCCTCCAGTTCCTGCCTGAGGTGTGTTGAGGTTCTGAAAGAAGTCTGTCTAAAGGGAGATAAACACCTCTGCAAGCTGATAGACAGTGCGGCCAATAGGATAAGAAAGACAATGACAAAAACAGAGGCAGAAAGTGCACTAAGGTACTGAAGTATAGAGACTGAGGCTGACCTGAAGTTTGCTTGTTTTGGCTCCCCCTCCTGCTCACAGCGGGCCTTGGCTTGTTCAAGGGCTCTGCTTACCACCTCTTCATTCTCTTCTGGGTATGATGAACAAGTAGAGTATACCAGTGCCAACACCTTGGGAACTATACACAAAATATGTGCATATGTATTAAGTAAACAATTAGTTTAAGTAATTTAATTAAATTTAAGTGTTAGTTTGGTTTGAATTCAACTTTCATCAAACAAAAATGCAAATACTATTATATTATTGTAATATTGTAACTGGAAATTAGAGCTAAATTCCTGTTTAATTATTTATTAAAAGGCATCAGAGGAAACACTTAAGTACTACTGTTAGCTGGAAGATGCCAATATAAAGTTGGAGCTTTATTCTGAGTTGAGGTTCTCAAACCTTTGTTTTCCACATTTTGAATGAAGAATGGAGATTTTGATGACCATGCAAGAGGACGTACATGGGATCTTACTTTCAGCTGGGTGAAGCTAATACAAGGTTAGAGACAGATCAGAAATGCAGGCAGGCTACACACAAGTGTCTGTGAAGAAATTATGTTTTTGCATGAGCACAATGAGGCCTGGCATTTTCCTGCTCAAATATCCACTGACATTCCGTGAAAAGTCTTGAAAATGTCTTGATGGCATATGTCACTCTAAAATCCCAATATACCTCTCCATATTGATGATACTTTTACATGTATGTAAGTCACATTCCACAGTGGTTTCTGCCATTGGTATTTACGTACTGAGATTTCCCCAGGGTCTCTTAATTTTTTCACAATTCTATGCACTGTACAGGATGAAAGATCCTAATTATTTGCAGTGTTACACTGAGAAATGCTCTTTTTGAATTGGTTTCTCACAGTGAATGTTTCTTTGATCATGATACCTGTTAGCAGTTAACCTGCTAATTTTAGAATCATCCAGAATTATGTTTTTTTAATTTTCAACATCTGCTCCAGCTTTTTTAAATGCGCATGTATTTATATATAACAAATTGATAAAATGCTGTCGGTGAATAGGTAAAAAGTGAACTTTTGTCAGCTAAAGGTTCAAGCAAATAGACAAATCAGATTTTAGTTTTTACAGAATATTTTTTAAATGTCACAACTTTTCTGGAATTGTACATAAGTTTGAAAAACATCTAACACAAGAAACCAAGACATAGAGAGAGAGCTGCTTATTTACATGAGATCACACCTTTTAACTGCAAACTAAGTTTATGTTCAATAAACCAGTAAGACAGAAAAATATATTCATAGTTATAGAGTTTCTTCCTACTGTTTTCTAATTAAATCTGATCATTCAAACTGAGCCATTCTCATCATCAAGTGTTCCCTTTGAAGAAACTGTGTTTTGCATATTCATATTTCTTCATACTTTTTATGTATTTACATTGCTCATTTTATTCAGCTGCTGCTGGCTTGTAGATTTGAGGCAGACAGCCATTTGATTTCCTTCATTTGAGCTTTGATTTTTTTCTTTCTCACTAATTACAACCAGACAGAAACAATTAGCACCAAGCTGATAACAAATAAAACCTGCTCACATGTAGCAAATCAGCTCCAAACAAACGTGAAAAATTACTTCTAGAGAAGTGAGAGTCAAGAACACAAGGGGAGTGAAGCATAAGACATAAATATTTGTCCTTAAAGTGTCCTACACAACAACGCCACAAGAAGGTGTGAAGCCCTGATACACAGCCACCATTAATTAACAGTCCTAAAAAAGTATATACACCAGCAAAAATATAGCGATGTCTGATCGATGGCAGTGTCATTAGAGCTGCTAGTTTTCATTGCCACTAACAGATGACTCTACCTGCTTGATGAACATGATCCAGACCAACACAAAAAGAAGCAATGACCAGGACAAGACAAGCTAAGGCCAATGAGTGTAGCTCACAGACATTGATAGACATGCCACTGAATGGGATAAAACCCAATATATAGAATGTAACCATGTGTTACAAGGCACAAGGTTTACAGTATAAAACTTTAACATCTCTATATACATAATAGTCAAGAATAATTTTATATATCTATGCATCAAACCACTTAAAGTAGGTCCTTTAGCCATTTTAAATAGACTATATGCAATACAAAGCAGAATTACTAATCAGTGTGAGTGAGAATGGTGCAGAGTAACATGAGCATTCCTAATTAAGACTCAAACGATCTCAGAGACACCAGACTTCAGACTAATGGCATACAAGATTAGATAATTAGGACGTATGAGCTTGATTGTGTTAGAGAGGTGAGAGAGTCTTAAATGTATGTGTGTGTGCATGCGTGTGTGTGTGTGTGAGTGTGTGTGTGTGTGTGTGTCTGTGTGTGTGTGTGCATGTCAACATGACATCCAGTGCTTGTACACTTACACTTCAAGGCATGATCAATATCCTTGTTCTGCTGGGCCACCAGCGCTTCCAGTTTGCTGCAAGCTACAGAGCCCTGCGACAGGTCCTGTAACAGATCTGTGTCTGAGAAAACAAGAAGCATTACAAAACAGCAGAATCACAGTTTTAGTAACTGCTCTGTAGAGTGTGCTGTGTAAGTGTGGCTTATATTTAAGCAACAATATGAA